>BGPR01013863.1:23465-40608 GCA_013235015.1 Araneus ventricosus | reverse complement strand
GTAAAGGTATAGAGGTTTTATTGTACATGGTTTTTATGCTTCGTTTTAAATTGTGTAGACGAAGACTTCTTAACTGGTGGAAGATCGCGTGAATAGATGTGAACAAGATGAGGGTCGAAGAATATTTTGCAGCGTCTTCTTGTTTCAGATTATTTAATAATTATAATCAAAATAACTCAGAAAATCACCTAAACTCAAAACATTTCATGAACACTCTTTGAAGAACTATTTTACTGTTTAGCAACGGATTCGGAAACCCTCCGCGCATCTGCGCATGCGCCGGGAGGAGTTATTTTCATCAAAATAGGGGGAAAGTGAAAAATGGAAGGGTGATGTTTACATTTTACTGAGTGTGATCTAACAAAGAACTCCGGAAATGCGCTCATATGGCTCATTGCCTGACAGCCCTTTCCTGTGTAAAATCATCCAAAAGTCGTAATCTTGGAATCCGTTGCTCAACAGTAAGTGAAATTAATTTTTATATCTGTTTATTTTTATATGTGCTTAATTCTAGCATTTATTTTCAGATCTCTTGTCGTTAGAGAATTTTTCAGTGAATTCATTTCAGTGGTCATTTTTTTTCACTGAAAATAAGTTGTGAGCGGAAAAAGTTTAAGAATCCTAAGATCAAAACGTATAACTCGTATATTCCTACAAAATTTCTTTAACACAATCACATTCATCAATTTTTAGTGATATCCTTCATTAGAATAGATAATTAATTTTTCAATTTAAATTTATTCGACAAAATGTATCTAGATAATCTGGAGTTCGAGTGTCTCGTGCGACAATTTTTCTTACAAATGTTTTAGTAAATAACAAAACTATAAGATCTCCTTCGTGAAGAACTTACATAATATAACATATGCAAATATAAACCGTGATTTAATCTTTTTATAAGGCGAAGCTTGTTTGACTTGTATTTATTATTTATTCAAAAACCTCTTCGAGAGCAGGAACTTCTGTTTCACTTTTTTATTCCTTTCTTGATAAACAAATTCATCTTACAATATTAAAATAAAATATATTTGACCTTAACACGCAAGTTTTAACTCATAGTTTTAGAAGTAAGGTTTATCTTTTAAATATCTTTAAAAATATTATGCTTTATAAATTAAATAGTGAATTACTGTGAGTAAGTATTTCGAAAACTTTATAGGAAGAGATAATACAGGGTGTTCATTAATTATTGTCGGGGTTTCCGTACCTCATAACTTTCGAATAAAAAATATTACGCAAAAACCGATTACGTATTCGTAAATTACAACTGAAAGAATTTCATTAATGATATTAAAAAGATTAATGAATTTGCACATGGCTGCCCTTCGTGGCTCGTAACGCATCGAGACGAAATTCGATTTCCCTCCAAGTGTTCTCCAGCATTTGTGGGGTAACATTTTGGATCGCCGTAACAATTCTGCGCTTCAGTTCATCAAGGGAGGGCACAGGGGTCTTGTACACAATGTTCTTGACAAACCCCCAAACCAAATTTAGTTTCGAAAAACCACAATACACACATTGCTTTTTCTTGCACGGTCGCCATTTTTATTTATGCCGTCATAATTACGCAGACTGCAAATGCGCTAAGATCGCATTGTTGCCACATAAAATTCTTTGAGTTGTAATTTACGAATACGTAATCGGTTTTTGCGTAATATTTTTTATTCGAAAATTATGAGGTACGGAAACCCCGACAATAATTAATGAACACCCTGTATTTCCTAAGCAAAAATCGGCGTTTGTGATTTATGCTTAATTATTAAAATGCAGCTTTAAAAATTCAATTAAATCAAAATATTTTAGTCACTTAGTATGCGTTTAACAAATCATACCTCTTTTTTGACGTGAAAACGTCTTTCCGCTCGTTACAGTGATAGTCGGACGAACTTTTTCTGTGACAAAATACTGTCAGATTTGAATCGCTAATAACTACGAGACTAATAATGCGAAAAGAATGGCTGACTCCACAACGGATAGATCATATCTGTAAGAATTTGTCGCATAGTATTTGTTTTGCCTGCGACGTCATCGTACCAGTGTAGGCGCATGCGCGTGATTGTTATGAATTACCTTTATATAAGGTTATAAATAGGTGTTGCGTGTAATAGGTGTTGATAGGAGGTTGATTCTGGTGTCATTTTAAAAAGCTTGAAGAGTATTGCTAGGAAACAAAGTGAGGCAACAAAAATATCTATCGGAATATAAGTAAAAATCGGTATTAAATTGAAAATTTCAAACTCCGGAACTCCAAACGTCAGAATAGATAAATCACAAGTTTATCACATGTAGCAATGGTCTGTGGTAGCTTGTGATTTATCTATTCTGTAAACATTATTCTAATCTGTGTAAATATTGTATTAAAGAGATTGATAATCAAATTATATATTAATTCGAAACACTTGTTTTATGATTTTACCTCGACGTTTTCACGAAAAATTTAGGGCGCGGACCCGAACTGTGCCTTTCTTATTTTTCACGTCATTTTTTTTACTTTTTTTTAGTTTCATGTCTTCAATAATTATGTTACTCATAACGTGTTTTCTTATATTATATACACAATGTAATTAGAATTTAGAGTTAGTATAAGAATTATGCGCATAAAAGATCCTTTTCCAGATCATTCTTCAAAAGTATATTAGTGTGAAAGTTTTGTACAGATAATCCCCATCTTTCCACAGAGTTCCGTTCCGAATGGCAAGTCATAATTCGAACCGGTTGTAAGTCGAATTTATATTTTTCAACACCATTTTTCTTCAAATGAGATGTAAAATTTCTACATAGAACGCAAAAATTCAATCTATGCAGTTATAATTATTTTACATAAAAAGCAAAATGCATAATATGCACTCATTTGTAAACGCTGTAAGCAAAAATTTCAAATTAGAATTTTTTGTGGTAGTAGGCGGGAATGGTCGTAATCAGAGGATAAGGTGTACATAAAACTGATATAAGCCTAATATGTTTAAGTGTGTAAGCAGAATGGCGAGAAATTGGAGGCTCTCTATTGGGGCAGCCACGATTTTCAATGCAATTATTTTTGTACATTATAACAAGATAAGATAAGTCGAAAAATTAAGAATATTTTGTGTTAAATAAATACTCACTGAACGTCCTATGTAAACTTCAAAAATTATAAATTCGTTTAAATTCCACATAAAATTGTCAAGTCTGAAATTATTTGAGTTTCATTTCCTTTATAATTATTAGAATAAATATCAAAATTTTTCTATTTCAGAGAACTTTCAAGAAACTAAATGTTTGAAAAATTATCTTTATCATATAAGAAAACATGTAATAAATGTTTCAAAATAGTGTATGAAAATCGTATCAAAATTATTATTTTAATTTGACTGTGGTTTTATAGTCGAAACATAGGGGATATAAACTGGTAGTTTTTGTTAATCCATAACAATCGTGGAATTGTTTAAATCCACAAGATTTTTTAAAAATCAAACTTTATCTATGGTGCAATCATTCCTCTGTAAGAAAGTATGAATCAGTTTGGTTCTAAGCCCTTTTAAATTAATGAAATCTCGATAAAAAATTTCATCAATATAAATGAGCAAATAGGCATGACTATAACTCAAAAATCATTTAAGTTACCTTCATTATTAATTAGCATCCTCAGATACAAAATTGATTAGACATATAAGGGTGCATTGTCAACTTAAATTTCTCGACTATCACTTTTAATGTATTTTTAATACATTAATGTATTTTCTGATCACAGAAAAATTATGAATCATAAATGGGCAAAGGATCTATGATGGAAAATATTACGATATCTCGATCGTTGACTATATTATAAATAAAGACTCATTTAAGACCTTGTTATTCCTTTCTAAAATTGCGTAGCCGCAGCTGATAAAAAGGAAGATAATAGAAACGTTTTTCACTTTCCTTGGCACTGCGAATTCTGGTTTTGAAAAAAATGTCTTTGGAAGGAAAACTGTGATAGAACTTAACGAATTTTAAGGGGAGTTAGAACCCTAACCCTGTTACTTCGATGTATTTTATCTCAAAATCTGTTATAGATTCATATTTGAAATCTTTTCTACAAGTAAAGTATATCTTTCGCATTATACTCTAATGATTTAAAAAAATTCAAAATTTTATTTTTACAAATTTTTTGGTGTCTCATCAAAAAATGTAAAATTGGCCATTTCGATGTATCTTTTCTCAAAATCTGGTAGATTCATGTTTGAAACTTTTTATACAAGTAAAGTACACCTTTCTCATTATACTGAAATGATCTTTTTTAAACAAAACTCAAAACTTTATTTTTTACAATTTTTGTGTCGAAATAGGGTAAAATTTCACTATGTCTAATTAAAAATTTTGTGAATTCATAAAAAATTTAAAATTAACCAAAAAATTAACCACTTCAGTATAATGAGAAAGATATTCTGTACTTTTACAATTTAATATTTTTTTTGTTTTCACACAAAAAAAATTGTGAAAAATAAATTTTTGAATTTTTTAAAATCATTTTAGTATAATGAGAAAAATGTACTTTACTTGTATAAGAAATTTCAAACATGAATCTATAGCGGAATTTGAGTAAAGGTACATCGAAGCGGCCAATTTAATATTTTTTGTTTTGACACAAAATAATTTGTAACGAATAAATTTTTGAATTTTTTAAAAATCATTTTTGTATAATGAGAAAAATGTACTTTACTTGTATAAAAAATTTCAATAATGAATCTATAGCAGAGTTTGGGTAAAGGTACATCGAAGTAGCCAATTTAACATTTTAGGACTTAGGGTCCCAACTCCCCATGAATGCAGTCGTTCTTGGTAATCAATGCAGTTAATATTTTCTTATTTTTATATACTTAAGAGTGATATACATAGTATTATTATTAGAAAAAATGTGAGATGAATATTACTTACAGTGGAAGTATAATACAGTCCCCGAAATCAGAGCCAACAGAAGCATCAGAGTGGCCAAAACAACCAAAATTATCAACAAGTGGTTGTGTCTCCATCGAGTTATTCTAGTTGTCATTGGTGGTGCCACTTCTTTTGCAGGAGGCCACGTTTCGGTAACTGGCATGGGGGCTCTTCTTGGACCCATTAGGTAGTCCCCATTGTTGGGCTGCATTTTGTAGTGATGCTGGTAATTCATTTTTTTTTTCAAATTCTAGTTAACACAATGACTGTTAACAGTCGAAACTAAGCTTCACAAGAATTGGTCACTGTTGCTATAGCGTTTATAAGAACCGGTGTCCTTATAACTTATTCCGGAAATAAATGTAGTAACTATCATTTTGTAGAAATATATTTGAAAGGAACACAAAACAAACCTCACACGCCGATATTATATTTGTATGGGTCTTTTAGTTGCTCAGGACAAAATTTAAGCAGTTTTCTTAAGACGTTTCTTTTTTATAACAGAGAGAGAAAAATGTTCATACAGGAAACTAAGACTTGAGAAGCACCATTAATTTACGCCTAGTGTTGAGCTTTTTAAACGGTTATAAATGACAAATTCACAAAGACTCGCTTGATTTTAAGAACATAGACCACTTGACATCGACCACTGAAAGTATCGACACATGAATGACTATCGAAACTGTTTATTTCAGTTGAATTTTTTCACTTTCTGAATCTCAATTTTAGTGGAATCAAAGAGACCGTTTATAAAATTTTACTTCAATTATTCAAGAAGTAAAAGATATGCCTGGATGACTGATTTTCAGTTGAAATTCTCAGAAGAGTAATGATATTTTTACTGATATGTCTATAATATATTTTACTTTACTTTTTCAACGTATTCCTTAAAAGTCCAAATTAATGATATTTAATCTCTTAACTGATAAGAAAAGGCTTTTTTTTATTGTGGTTAAGGAAGAATAATATTTTTCGTATTTTATAACACTATACAAAAAAAAATTGAGTTTATTAAAATTGTGACCAAAATATGGTTCAGCAGAATATGGTAATACAACATAAACTGGATATTCTTCACTGTAAGTTTAATCCCTTAAAATTCCAGAAACTAGTTTATACTAGATCAGACTCATTTAGCTCCAACCTCAGACGTATTCTTTGACACGCAGTGTTAAATAAGCTTTCATTCAACTCTTCCAAGCTGAAAATAAATACAACATAAACTGGATATTCTTCACTGAAAGTTTATTTCCTTATACTTCCAGAAAATAGTTTATACTAGATCAGACTCATTTAGCTCCAACCTCAGACGTATTCTTTGTTACGCAATGTTAAATTAACTTTCATTCAATTCTTCCAAGCTGAAGCTCAGTTTTCACACCGAAGTAGCTTCGATCAATTCTTTGGAAAACTTTCAACCAATCGTGTCATTCCAGAATGAATAATTCATGTCAAAGCATCGTTTATGAGTCCTTCCGGCCAGATAACTCGCACAGCAAATAAACCACACACTTTTAAGTACGTGCCGAAACTTCCAACCGCTCGGCCGAGAAGCGACGGGAACTGATTGGCGGCATGCCGCGGCCTCAACAACCGGTAAAGTTGCTTTTACGGGCGGGCTGACGAGGCAGGCAGGGAAGCCCAACTCTCAGGCAATGAAAGAAGCCACAATTGCTGTCGCCGTTTCCGGACTCAGGGCGCAGCGGGGTGGCGGAGATGAGTTTACCGCCTGGAGCGACGTCTCACGGCAGGCCGTCTAAGTATACCTGTGGAATGGATGGCTATCAAACCGTTAATGAGGAAAGAGTTTTCGTTGAGAGGAATTTCTCTCAGCTTTGAAGTTCAGGAAAGTGAAGGACTTTATTTTCATTTTTAAATTTTTCTAGCGAATCATTAAGGTGACTTTTTTCACAAATTCATAAAGCAACGTAATTTGTAAATTAATGAAGAAGCATATGAACAGGTAATTAAATTGTAACACATTCGACTATGTCGTTAATCTCAAATCTGTTCATCCCATATATAAAGATCCCAATATTTAATCATTTCTAGTCTTGAAATAATGTGTTTTTCTTCTCCATTTCGAACTCTTTTAGCTCACAACTCCGTATCTGGCATAAATAAGTCTCACAAAATCAAACGATTAACAATGCAATCCTGATAATTAAGAGGGAGTTCTGATTCATCTCTTTATCTTTAAGCCTTTCGCGTCCATTGGTTTCACAGTGAAACCAAATATTGAGCATTTTTTTTACCTCACACGGGCGAAACGTAGCGTAATTTTTCTTTCATAACTTCAGAACCAGATGTATAGGCCAACTTATATAAAAATTCCAGTTCAATACCGTTAGTATTCAGAAAGATATCGGCATTGCAAGAGCTGAATTGCTTTTGATCTCTAAGAGAAACAAAATGATGAGGTTTCTTGCATAAACTAATATTTTTTTTAACTTGAATTTTTCGAAACAAATATTGAATTTTATGAAGGTTGAATACCCTGAATACTCACGTATACTTATAAATTAAATATATAATTTAAATTTCATTTCGATGATACCTAATTCGGAGGAAAAATAGCCCGTTACCGTTCATTGGTTTCACTTTGAAACCACAAATTTCTTGAAAATAAAAAATGGTAATTTTTCTTCCTTTACATATATATGATCAGCTACATGTGCTGCACTCATTTTTGAAATAAATTTAGTAATTTTCAAATCGAAATATGTAGTGAACTTGAAAGGTTTAACACATGGAGGATCATAGAGAAAATTTTTAATTTTTATATTATCCCACTGAATTTATGTTGAATGGAGACCAATAATACAAAATATGGTTCTTAAGTAGTTATTATTACTTTTTTAAATAATAAAAAATACTTAACTTAAAAAAGCAGTAATAAATGTTAGGAAGTAAAAACCCTGTGGAAAGAATAGCAAAATTTCATGAACGAAAAAAAATATATTTAATTATAATTTTTACATTAAATTATTGAGTGAGTGAGTGATTGGGGTTTTATAGCACAAGGGCCAGAATTGGCCAAGCTGCTCCAAACATTCATTAAATTATATATATATGAAACGTTGTTCCGTTCAGTGAAGTGTAGAGGTAGTTGAAGAAGATTGCAGTCGTTAAATGTCTAAAACATTTTATTACATTTCGAAGATAAGCAAAATCAAATAAGTTATAGAGTACTCAATAATAGATTAAGATTAAACGTTTAAAATATTATGGGAATATTAAATCCATGGCCAGGAGTGGAGAATTACGTCTAAAACGGCGTGAACTGCTTAGAGCGTTACATGATTACGAAAGAGAGAATTACGCAGACGCGGAGAGTTTTTATAATGTCAAAAAGGGAAAGGTACCGAAGTTGAGGCTCTAGAAGCATTGCGACTCTTGCGTGTCTAGTTAGAGTAGAAGAGTTTTTTATCATAGGATTGAAGTAGAAATAATTAGTTCGTAATTAAAAAATAACTGTCGTTAAGAAGGATTTATTTTAAAGATAGAAAATTTCTAAGTCATTACATATATATATATATATGAAATCGAAAATATAACTTGTTATATATGAACATACAAAAACAAAGTAAACAAGACATATCAAAATGCAATTCATAAACTAAAATTCACTAATTAAACAAAATAACCAAATATAAAATAAAATTGAAACAAAGTTGAAAATACTGTAGATACTAATAAGCAATAAACATTTAGATGTTAACATGTAAACGAACTCTGTTGTTATCAAAACTATTGAAAAAAGGCAATCCAAGTATATGGAGTTTTCAACAATAAAATTATTAGCTCTGCTTTGGAAGAGCATTAGTCAGGTTAATATATCTTTGAGAATTATAAATTTGGTTTTATTTGAAAATAAAACTTAAGGCATGCTAAAATATCACAAAAAAATTTGTTGTATACATTAATTATACATACAATCAACAAAGGAGTCAATATAATAATTCACGTTTCTAGGAATCTAAACCAAGGAAAATTGAGGCTTTCAACAATACAGAATATTGTTGTAATTTCGATGGAATTTAATAAGTAAGTAGGTTACAGGAATTTGGGACAAAAAAAGTTTCATATGCTCAATAGAAGTAACTCGAAAGACGATGAAGATTAATGGCATTGGAAAAGCAGAAAAATCATCAATTATGGTCAGACATTCTTCAGATAAAGATGAATTTTTCAGTGTCCCACTCTCTAAATTTCCTCACCACATCGTAGTCAATAATTTTGACCCCGCATACAAGGTTAAACCCGCACGAAATCTACATGAGAAGCATCTTTTCTACAATTTACGATAATTCACACTCTAAAGACAAGGTTCTATCAGCAGGCAGCAGTAAACTTGAGAATTCAAAGCTAAGGAAATTCTGGATGGATTTCCGATTGCTGGAAACTTTCAAAATTTTGTACTGTTAATAAAAATCAGAATATCAAAAGTTCTATAAGATTATTCCATTAAGCCACGACAAAGATATATATGTTAGGGTCAAAGTGATTAATCGGTTATTATTAATAATGACCGAATTTTTAAACGCTTATTATTAATAAAAACCGGAATTTTAAGCGTTTATTATTAATAATGACCCCCATTTTAATGCTGTTATTATTAATAATGTTAAGTTATTATTAATATTAACCGCTGTTAGTATTAATAATAAACGATGGATTAATCACATTGACCGTAACATATGCATATTGTTAGCTGTTCATTACTGCAAGGAAATTATTTTGATACTAGCCGCCTTCGGCGACCAGCTTGTTCGCTGGGAATATGATTTCAATTGAATCTTGCATCATTTCATATTAATGGTTCCCTTAACAACGTAAGCAGATTGTAGTAGATATTTATGGCCAGCCGCATGTTTACTGAATTAAAACTTGCTGAAAAAAGAATAAAAGCATAGCAACCATAATCATTTAGCTTACTGGACATATATCTTCATACACCTAAAATCTCAGAGAGCTTGGTTTACAGATTCTACAAAAAATAATTGATGAAATAAAGTATGAAAGCAAAATGTATTAGGATATTACCTTAGCTTTGAACAATGAAAGAGAAACACGCAATTAAATATTTATTTAAACAATGCAAACGGTTTGAAATGCGTTGCAATAATGAAAACTATTGTAAATTATGCCAAAAAATATTTTTAAAAGGTTATTAAAATTACAGAAAAAATTGTACGACAACTGAATTAACATCATTGAAAAGGTAATTTTTTGCACTTTCAGATGGCGTAAAAATGAGTTTTGTGATGTAATATTTTCGGAAGTTATTAAGGAAAAACGCCAAAATTTCGCTTGATTTGTAATTAATTAGAATTCTAATTAAAATTTCAAAAAACGGCTCCGAGGTGCAAATCTGCAGCATCCAAAGTATATCTGTGCCAAATTTGGTAGCTCTATGTTCTACGGTCTATTCTGTACACCGCCAACAGACACACACACAGACTTTCTCTTTTATTATTAGTAGAGATGGAAATTTAATGGCTTATATATTTTCTATCAAGATTAATAAAAAATGGAATCTTTCTTTGCAAACAACGCTGCAATCTTTTTGAATTATGAATATTCTGCTTTCTAAAACTTTAGGGATAAAAATGTATAAATGTTCTTATAGTAAGTGAAAATCATAGGCTAATAAAATAGTTTTATAACGTTGGTGTATATATTTTTTCTAAATGTACCATAATGTCGAATTTACAATTTAAATACAGTGGAATCTCCCTATAACGAAATCACTTGGTTCCAGTTGAAAAATTCGCTATAGAAAAAATTAGAGATTTTTGCAGTTATTTCAGTAAATGTTACAAACCTTTTAGTATGTGCGATAGGTTCAAAAATATTTAATTATGACTTTCAATTAAAAATGAAGTAATATTTATTATAAATTTGTTAAAATTATACTAATTTTTATTGTATAAATAAAATGCTCAAAAGTGAAGACAATTCACCAATTTAGACAATTTAGAGAATAATATGTACTAGTACGGATAAACATAAAATGCGTATTGTCACATCCATTTGCTGTTTCCACCCCTCTCTACCCCGATTCTTGGAATCTTGACCCGTAGAAATGTCGCTCCCTCTGTAGAAACCCAGGTCCCCACAACTGCATTACCCTTCACATAGCATTCCATTGTTATGTGTTATCGCTGGAATGAATAATGTCAGTGGTTCCAGAAACAGGCACGTGTGAGCGATTTGTTTGCACAAAAATAAGCAACTTTCTTCAAAAATGACAAAAATCAAAAAGATAAAGGTCTAAAAAAAATTCGTTATAGGGAGACAACCACTTCGTTATATGGAGAATATTTTGAATGTTATTTAACATTCTGATTAAAAATTTCGTTATAGGGAGAAATTCGCTGTAGGAAGACTTCGTTGTAGGAGACTCTACTGTAATAATAAATACTAAATTTCTTTATATTTAAAAGACAGAAATAAATATTTTTAAGAATTTCTTATACTAACATTAAAGCTGAAAATATGTCTTTATTTGCTCATCTTGAATGATTAGTTTAAGGGAGAAAAACATTTCTTTCAGTAAGTTTGAAAGAATCATTCAAAATATAAAACGCAATTGCGCATTTTATAGAACGCAACATAGAACACAAACAAATAAACGCAAGATATAAAATATACTCATTCTGTTTATCGGAAGTTTCGCGAACACCAGTTTCACTACAAAACACTAAATAAATTTCACACTATAATGTTATGTATATGTTAGCGTTAAAGTATGAAATCCGTTATTCTATAGAATATCTAGTTATTCTATAGAATAACTGATCAAGTCAGTTAAAGTGTTAAATAAACCTTTATTTTACACCTTTATTTTACCTTATTACCTCACCTTTATTAAACCTTATTTTAAACCTTTATTAACTAGTTATTCTATAGAATAACGGTCCACGCATCGTTAAAGTGTTAAATAGCCGACATGATGCAGCCTGTTTGTTAGTCAGATTGGTTATTTGTATTTTCAGCATCTGAAGTGGGCACCGGAATTTTTTTTTATTTTTAAGAAACATCCTACGTCTTCGCTAGTAGCGGGAGCCGGAAAATGTAAGGAATCTGCGTTTTTTAAATACTGACATGAAGTAGGAAAAATTGTGCTCGCGATGCCTGCGGCATCTGAAGTGGGCGCCGGGCAAAATTTTTTAACTTTAGAAACATCCTACGGCTTCGCTAGCAGCGGGAGACGGATCCTAGTAGCTTCGCTAGCTCATTGAATGTAAGGAATCTGCGTTTATAGTGGAATTTGTCCATAACTTTGTTCCTAATAGAGATACCGAGACAATTCCTGTATATTCTGGAACTTTCATTTTGTCACCAAGTTCGCCACATTTCTCGCCAAGGTTCCTAAACACTCGCCAAGTTTGTCGCCAAGGTCGAGTGTCATTGACTTCCTTCCAATACGTATTCCCGTAAATCTCTCTTTCCAACTATAAGAATAATATGGCAAGAAAGCGACATTACAGTTTTATGACACTATTATAGTGGTTTTAATTTTCCATCGGTTATGGCTGATATGCAATCAGTGCGAAATTTAGAAAAAAGCGGACTTGTTTTAATGTCATAATGTTTATTTTACGCTTTAACGGTCTATCATTAGTTATTCTATAGAATACCTAGTTATTTCATAGAATAACTAGGTAAAGTATGAAATAAATAATTTATTTTACACTTTAACTGACATGATCAGTTAATCTATAGAATAACTAGTTATTCTATAGAATACCTAGTTATTTCATAGAATAACTAGGTAAAGTATGAAATAAATAATTTATTTTACACTTTAAATGATATGATCAGTTAATCTATAGAATAACTAGTTATTCTATAGAATAACTGAATTATACGCTTTAACGGTGACATATATATATATATACATATATAACCTTGGTGTATCTATATAGAAAACCAGCGGGAGTGGTCTCCCCTAAACTTTCTCGTATACTCCTAACAATGTGGAGGAAAAATAAGTTAAAAGGCAGCAAAACGAACACGCGTCCCTAACCGGAGTGGGGGAAAAAAGCTTGGAAATCGGAAGCTCGGAGGCGAAAGGCGTGGGTAGAAGCTGAAAGAATTGGCGTAAGTGAATCGCGGAATTACGCAATAACGGCCACACGTGTGATAAGAAAAGACAAATAGGCGATTCGAACACCTTCTTTTCGACCAATTGAAACAAAAATTGGGCAAGGATCTACAATTATTGTTAGCAGGCCTCATACCAATTTTCATTTATCAAAGCTTTAGGATTTACGAGTTATAATGTTCAGATGTATGAGATTATACAGACAGACAGTCAACCCTTGGACAGATTTGGCCCAAAATTTGATACGGACCTACATTTCTGATGATAAAACTGTGTACCAAATTTTAGCCATCTAGCTATTCAAGTTTTTGAGTTATGGTGCTCACATGAACGCTGACAGACATACAGATCTTGTCCAAAATTCGACAGAAACCTACATATTATGTGCAAAGATCGCATACCAAATTTCATCCCTGTATCTCTACTAGTTTTTGAGTTATCGTGTTCACAGACGTAATTCCAAAATTGTGTTTTTCGGAACCTGGGTCGTCGACTTCGTCAAAATCTCGAGTTCAAATTTTTTGACGATTACAATACTTTCTCTTTGTATACTTCTTATACGAAAAAGTAAAAAGTAGACGTTCAATTTTATTTCTTAATAAAAATGTTTTTTAATGTTCCGTGATATTTTTTAAAAATTCACATTGTTCAAATCGCAACAATATTTTCTAATACGTCATCTCAAAATAGCATACCTTGTTTATATAAAACTTTGGTTCAATGTTTTGCAGATCCTCATTTTGATTAAAATAGAATATTAGTAAGGAAAGCAGACATCTGCCATGGTCTGCAATCAGTTGAAAATCCTTCGGCAGACCTAAATTAATTAAAACTTCCACACATATTTTGCGATACCCGAAATAAAGAGTTTATTATGTTTCAACTATGTATCACTCAATCATTAAAGCCATTTATTACATTTCCTTGGAAATGTTGCTTGCTTCGTAACTGAATAAATTGTATTTAATTCATTACTAAGTATCACAGGCATTTTCCGTCTCGGCGAATCAGAACTAACGAAGTTCATTTTAACTTCTTTGCTCGAATTCTTCGTCCCTGAAAACGGTAAAATAAATGCCACAAAGCTCTCTTGTCTAGTTTTACTTGCGCCTATGCATCTGCCGATAAACTTGGCGACTGAGTATTATTTCATGTTAAACAGTGCACAGTTTGTTAGGAAAACTTTTGCTTCGTTTTGAAAATACAATCAAAAATGGAACGAATCATCTCGTGGATTTAACAAAGAAATCTTGATGTATGTACTATGGGAGTTTTTTTTTTCATCTCTACTAATAATAAAGGAGAATGTGTGTGTGTCTGTGTGTTGGCGCTCTACAGGGATACCGCTAGACTCAGAGCTACGAAATTTGGCACGAACATTCTTTGGAGGGTGGGAATGTGCACCTCCGAGACGTTTTTTAGAAATTTTAATTATAATTTTTATTAATTAGAAATAAGCGAAAGTTTGGCGTTTCTCATTAAGAACTTTTGAAAATATTACAGCACAAATATTATTTTTATACAATCTGAAAGCACAAACAATTATCTTTTCAATGACATCATTAAAGTTGTCGTACTATTTTTCTTTAATTTCAATAACTCTTTAAAGATATTTTTCGCATAATATGCAACAATACTTTTCATTGTTTCAACCCGTTTTCATCGTTTAAACAAATATTTAATTGCGTGTTTTTCTTCCATTGTTTAAAGCTTAGAAAATATCATATCGATTTTACTTTCTTCTTTTATTTGATAAATTTTTCTGTGAAATCTGTAAATGAAGTCCTCAAGATGGTAAGTATAGAATGAAATAATCCAGTAAACTGAAAGATTATCTTTGCAACGTTTAAATTCTTTTTATCAGCGTGTTTTAAACCAATTAGCATGCTGCTGGACGTAAAATGTGCATGGCCAATTTAATGTTGAAATCAAATGCGTAATTTACGTTAATGTAGGAAAGAAACAGAACAAGTGCAGGGCTGCAAAAACGACGCGGGTTAAATGTCTACAGTAATTTGAATCTTAAAACTACTTTGTTAAGGAACCATGAATATAAAATTGTGCATAAGAGATTCAGTTGAAATTGTATTTCCGATGATCAAGCTGGTCGCCGAAGACGGCTAATTATTAATAAATTTAATATCAGTTTTAAGGTATCTGACTGTGTTCGGAGACATTTTTTTGAAAAATAACTTATATATATTTTTAATGCTATTTTTCAACTGCATATGTTTTAAAACTATGAAATTATTGTAAAATTAGGCTTTCAAAATAATATTTTTTTTAAAAAACTGAGAAATTTGAAGAAACATGACTAAAATATTAAAATATGATTTGCCTTACGCTAACAGCCATAGACAAAATCATATTCTAAATATACACAAATCCTTGTAGGAGTATATTTTTATGACAGTTATCTGTGCTATGCTCTAAAATATTTCTTGTACTTCAAGGTAGTTTTGAGATATAGCTGAACATAGTTACTAAACTGGTAATTTTTCACAAAAAATGCTTTTCGTTTATGTTTACGCACTTAAAAATAATACTTGATTTTAAAATTGTCCTTAGTTTTTAGAGGAAAAAAATCAAGCATATTACAGAAAACAATCTCAGAAAATTTCATATCAATACTTGAATAACTTTTTGAGGATTCATTGTTACGGTCGACAGTTTTCCTCAAAAATATCATTTCTCAGAAAACACATTTAAAGTTTTTATGCAACATAAAATATTGCTTACATTTCGGTAATAAAACAGCTGTAACTCCATTTGTAATTTACGTAGAGTAAAAAGTGAGACAGTTTCAGAAGCTGATTAAACAGGCTACAAAATTAAGTCATAAATTTTTTTTGGATAATTTCGTCAGAAACGACGATTTTAAACCAGTCGGATACCTTAAAACATTATGAATATTATTAACATTTTAATAGCTGCCATGCCATCAACCTTCATGTAACTGTTACGGCCCTCAGCCAAAAGTGAATTGTGAAGTAGAAAGAAGTAAAGTGAACTGTGGGAGAAACAGTTGTGAGGGATGCTAAGTGATAGGCGCCATTAATGGAAGTTCATCTCTGCACAAAGTGTGTGCAAGTTTGTAAGAGATCCAGATGTGAGTAATTATGAGTAATCTTGAACGTGAATCGTAATTGCACATTTCTTATAGCTCCTATTTAATCGTATATGGTAATATTAATAAACTAGTGAATTTATTGCAATCTGGAGTAGGAGAAAGTCGGGTAAGACGACGAAGAGTATAATATGACGAACTGGATTTCTCTCGAAAATTACCCTAGGTGAATACCCCAATTCTGCATCATCAGGGACCTATAGCGACCGGCTACCCGTGTCACACTAAAAGATTCCATCCCGTTATTACTGTGATTCACAATACGCGGTAATGTGTTTTTGAGTTTGACGCAACTTTTGATTGTTGCTTGGTAAGAGATAGCGTTCACGTAGTAATTATCTTTGATTTATACGTGTGATATTCGTAAAGAACTAATCAAAACGCTTTCAATGACGTATTATTTTAATGAGCTGATATCCTTAAATGTTTTTTTTAAAATGAAAAGCAAAATTGGACAAGATGACGAATTAGGTGGAGGGTAAGATGACGAACCCCTCCACGTTAATTAATGAGCTCGTCGTGCTACCTGACTGCCACTTACCCTTCCTACAACTCGCTGGCGCTCCAGTGAAAAATGAGCATTCCATTGAAAAAGAGGTAAAGGAAAAAGAGGACTTCGATAATGAAGAATACAACAATTGCAATGAGCAAGGAAAAACGGAATTGGGATTTCAATGTTTTTGTGCAAACTCTGTCCCCATTCCACTGCTACTGCCCGGGACAAAATCCAAGATCATCTTACCCGCACAGTTGGGTAAGATGGCAAAAATGACTTTTTTTTCTGAAATTAAATTTTGGGGTCTCAAATTTGAAAATAAAAATTTTAAATATCACTTTAAAATATAGAGTTGAAGAAGATTTTGCCGAAAAAATAATCCTCCTGCAACGAATATTGAAGTCAGGAAAAATTCCCAAAGCTTAATGTCGCCATCTTACCCGACTTACCCCTACACATTTATTACAATAGCATTATTTATAAACGCACGTTTTTATATTAATTAGTTACC
>BGPR01013863.1:0-23455 GCA_013235015.1 Araneus ventricosus | reverse complement strand
AAAAAAAGCAATTTATAACCAATATTTATTGAATGGAAAATGTACAGAAAGTATCAATTCTAAATTTGGCTGTGAAAACCCGGGCATACGGACATTTTATGTAAAATAACTGCCTAATTAAAGAATTTCCTTTGGTCTAATCATGCGTTTGATAAGGTAGTATTTGATAGAAATTGTCATAAATTTAGAAACAAAGCAATTTATAACCAATATTTGTTGAACGGAAAATGTATAGAAAATATCAATTCTAAATTTGGCTGTGAAAACCCGGGCATACGGACATTTTATGTAAAATAACTGCCTAATGAAAGAATTTCCGTTGGGAATTTCAAACACACCACTTACTCCAGAAAAATACGGATGGCATTTAAGCAATGTGGCAGAATGATTGATGATAAAGGCAGAATGTAAAAAAGAGAAAGAAATTCCTTTTAGAGAAAATATATCACTCCTGCAAAATCCATCCTTTTGAATGAAACGACGAAATGAACTTTTTAGAAGCTGATAAACATTTTGCTAATTTCAAAAAGTCCAACAAGCTGAAAATTTAAGTTATATTTAAATTTATAGCTGGTATTTTTTAAATATTAAGAAATTATTTCTTCTTTTGCTAAAGTTTGTTTTGTAAATTCACGTCTCTATGTTCGTAATTTTCCGCAAAAATTAGTTGCATGATAGAGAAAATAACTTCTGAAGTGTCAATGCATCCATGAATAGAATCAGCAAGTTGACTGAAATTGACGTTTTGAAATTTCAAGAAAGATTTTAACACTTTATTTACTGAAAGCAACCGAAAAATTACCCGAATTTCTTCTAAATAAATTTTATAATATCTTTGCTAATTCTTATTTTAAATTTGTTTGGAAACTTCCGTACTGATGTGCAAATAAAATAAACTGCAGAAATTGCAATTATTTCTTTTCTGTAATTTTCTATTGAGAATTCAAACACACTAGATATTTTCTAGAAAATGTTAAAAAAATATTCTAGGAGTAGCCCATCGAAACGTTGGTAATAAATGAAACACCTAAAACCCATTAAGAATAAGATATTGAATGATGTTATCCGAACAAGATATTAAACGAATATCGTTCAATATCGTATAACATTATAAATAATAACGATATTAAGAATAGTGCAGTGTATCGTAAAAAATTGCATAGTATCTTTAAGGTACTGGAGAGTACAAGCATTTAACTGTTTCTTAATACAGTAAAGCTTCCTTTGAGTGACCACCCTCCGTTCCGCGGAAAAACGGTCGTTAAGAGAGGTGGTCGCTCAAAAAAGTGATTGCCAAAAGAATTTATCCAAAAATAGTATAGTAAATTTACAAATTTTATCAAATGAAAAAACACGAAAAACAATTGTCTGTGTTATTTATTGAATACTGCATAATATAAGCCCTACTACATATGTATTTTTTAAAATTTAAACTTTCTTAAAACATGAAGAAATTTCGGATTTTATTTTTTCTTTTTGCGACAGTACTTCGCTCTCTAGTTTACTTTTTACATCTGAAAAAAGAGCGTTTACATAGACATCCGTCAAGGTTTTCGAATTTGATCGATTTGGTCAAGGTTTTCGAATAAATATTGGTCGTTGGAGGAGGGGGTCGCTTAATAGAGGTGGTCTCTCATAGAAGTTTCACTGTACATGATAATAAGTTGAAAGCACAGTGTTTGAATAAAGTTTCTATTATGAACTAATTATTTATTATTTAAATTTATTGCAGCAATGAACTTTTTTGAACTGATTTTAACTTAACTTACTGTTAGTTACTGAAGCATGGAATAAAAATATTAATTATTATCTAAAATAATCTGTTCGAATAATGCCTTTATTTTCTATTGATTTGCGTTATCATCATCTTCATAAAGAAATTTGTTCAAAAGATATGTTATCTGGTATTACTTTTCATTTTCACTCCTCTGAAAGATGCTTGTCTTCTTTTTACTTTCTCGTATACGAAGTATACAAAGAGAAAGTATTGTAATCGCCAAAAAATTCGAACTCGAGATTTTAACGAATCTCCACGTTTTAGACCTCCTTGAGTCCGAAAAACACAATTTTAGAATTACGTCTGTCTGTGTGTCTGTGTACACGATAACTCGAAAACTATTAGAGCTAAGGGGATGAAATTTGGTATGTGGTCTTTAAACATAATTTGTAGGTTTCTACCACATTTTGGACAAAATCCGTCTACGGGAAGTCTGCCTGTCTGTCTGTCCGCGGTCATGTGAACACTATAACTCAAAAACTTGAATAGCTAGATGGATAAAATTTGGTACACAGTTTTATTGTCATGAATGTAGGTCCGTATAAAATTTTGGGACAAATCCGTCAACGGGCTGACTGTCTGTCGGCCTGTATAACTTACTTTTGAAAAGAATCCGTTATCTCCACGCGCATGCGTACTGGAAGCAATCTTCTCTGCACGCGAAAGCTATGGAGCGAATTACGTCACTTTGTCCTTGAGCCGGGAAGAGCGGAAAATCGGTACGCATATCTTTGAATTTGATTCTTTACCTAGATATTTTTCAATCACTATAATGAAAAACCTTCTAATAGTCATTCTGATTAACAGCAGGATTCTGGGTAACAGTAGGTTCGAATTTTGTTAGCCACGTGGAAGAAGGAGAAACGTCACCTTTTTGGGGAAGTATACGAGAAAGTTTAGGGGAGAACACTCCCGCTGGTTTGTTATTCATATTGTTAAAAAATTGTCCTGCGGGTGTATGTGAATGAAGATTAAGAAGCAGGATAATAAAAAAATAAATGTATCTTTATTCCACCAGGCTTTCAGCAACACGGGAAACAGAACAAGACAGCTCTTGTACAAATTTACAACAGAAATCACCAATAAATCTCAGACACAGCGCTTTCAACAGCTCTTAAATGTTTTTAGGTTCACCAGCTTCCTTGCTGATAAAAGTCCATCTATCCATCGAGAGTAGCATTTGTTGGGAGAGCCTGGGTCAGTGGCCTGTAATCTCGAATCCATAGGCTTGCTGGAAGAAGTTGACATAACAAATAACTTTGACTTAATAATACTGTGCCGAGGAAGTGGGGAAAAAAGTTTTAGAAAAAGAAAAACGATGAGAAGTGGGCAGGAGTTATTTAAATAAAAAAAAAAAGTTGCATGTGGTTATAATGAGGAGAAGTCATTAGAATTCTGATAAATAGCATTTTTAAGGTGGTTAGGAGTAAGAGAAAAAAAAAGATCTTGATTCCTCTTATAAGAGGTGGAATGAATTCGCTCTTGTAGTACAGAAAGTCCAACTGTTTTATAGCAACGGATTCGCTTTTGCGCATGCGCCGGGCAGAGTTCTTTTCATCAAAATAGGGGGAAAGTGAAGAATGGAATGGTCATATTTTCATTTTATAGAGCGTGATAAAACAAAGAACTCCGGAAATGCGCTCTTATGACTCATTACTGACACCCCTTTCCGGTGTCAGGCAATGTCCATCGTCCAAAAGTGGTAGTCTCGGAATCCGTGGACAGACTATGATTACTCTTGGTTTGAGAACTTGCTTTTATATGCTTTCAACAGGAAGTGTCGCCATTACATAGGAAGTGATGTAATCTATAGAAGGTCATGATATTACTGGCTTTTAAGTTGTTTTTTTTCAGGATTTTTCTAGAAAATTTCTTATGTCACCAAGTCGCCAAATTTATCGCTAAGGTCGAAAATTTGTCACCAAGATTAGCAGTTCAGGGAAACAACTTTACAGCTTTGTAACAATATTCAATAAAATCCTTCTTGAACAACAATTTCAAATATTTTGACTATAATTATATACATGTAACGATATAAGTTAGTTTTACAATCAGTAATAAGCTGGAAAATAATTTTATCTTAATTACAAGCTTTGTTGTAAAGGGGAGTGTGCAAATCTACACTTAAAAATCTTGTCTACATACTTCAATTAAAAATAAATCGAAGCGATATTCTTTATTTCTTATTGTACCTAGATGGGGACGATCGTGTGCATCGAATAGTTAAATTCAAAAGTCTCGGAGTGCGATAAAAGAAAAAAGTTGAAAGTTAAGTTGAAAAAATGTGTCTGTAGAAAAACTAATAAAAATTAAACCTATATTTAAAAAATTAAATTGAATATTCTAGAGGGTAACAAGCATTCTTTCTTGAATGCCATTTCCTGCTGATTTATGTGGGTGTTTTCTTTTTTTAGTGCAACCATTGAATATTATTGGCATCATTACAAATTTAAAGAATTCTTTGCAGAAAAATAATTTGGGGAAAAAAATCCTAAATAAATAATGCAATCTAATCGAAATCTTTTTATAACTTAGGATTTCAAAATGATTTCGAAAATATTATTTTTTAAGAAATATTCGCAATTAACGGCAATCGTAGGATGAATCTCAAACACTAGGTTGTGGCCCTGGGAAATGAAGACTAATTGCAGAACCTCAGGCACTGTCATAAATCCTTTCACTGCTTGATGCTACAGATCCAGAGTAAACTGTTATTAATAATCAACAGGTGTCAGCACATGTGCTTATACTACGCTCACATGTTCCTAATTGGAAACATGATCTGGATATAAATAAACAATGCACAAAATATATAATTATGTACTAATTTTTATTAATTAATTTTTAGTGCTTTTTTAAATTATAATTATTTTATTTATTAGTTACAATTAGTCTATTCGTTATTGTGTATTAATTATTATTTACTAATTATAATTATTTTATTTATTAGTTACACTTATTCTATTTATTATTATGTATTATGTATAATTATTTTATTTATTATTATTTATTAATTATAATTATTTTAATTATTAGTTACAATTATTTTATTTTTATTATTTATTAATTATAATTATTATATTTATTATTATGTATTAATTATAATTATTTTATCTATTATTATTTATTAATTATAATTATTATATTTATTATTATTTATCCATTATAATTATTTTATTTACTATTATTTATTAATTATAATTATTTAATTAATTATTATTTACTAATTAATGATTTATTTTTATTAACAAACAATAACTTGGACTGGAAAGGGTTAACTTGGTTCAATAGCCTGGCCTCGATTTCAATGAAATTCGGTGATTCATTTCGTCTGGTTCCTGTAAAAAATACCTGTCGATTAAATGTTCTCGAACTAGTATGCAGCTTAAAAATGTGAAAGAATTTCAGATGTCATTTTATCATCTGATTACAGTTCAAATTTACGATGTGTATTTTCGATAACCGAGATGTTGCTTCAAATAGGACATTCAGATAAAAAAATCACAATATAAAGCGAAGAAGATTGAATTACAAATCAATAAAGACAGGGAAATAATTGGGAAACAAATACTTGTATTTGGAATTAAGGCTTTGATTTTAAATATTTTACTCATAAAACAAATTTAAAATATAATTACTTATAACTCTGAAACATAAGAGTTGCAATTTTTTCGTCAAACGAATTTTGATCGAAAAATTTTACTCGTCACATCCAATACGTTAAACCTCTTTTGCAACTCCTGTAAGTGCAATAACCGAAGCATAAAACGGTGAATATAAATTATTAAACGGAAAGTTGACTTTATAAGTTTTATTACTTTTTCTCTCTCTCTCTCTCTTTCGTTTGGCTGAGAGGCTTCACTCCGGATCTTTCTCATGCAAAAATGCCGAAATCCTTTTACAAGAAACAAGAATTGCTGAAAATGTTTCCCGTATCAAAGAGACCTTAACGAAATTCCTTTTCCAGAGTCTTTCACTCGGTTCGCTGAGTGCTTCGCTTCAAGCTTTACATAAAGCGGGGTTCACGCCGTGCATTTCGAGTACGTCGCAAACTCAATTTGCAACGAAGAAAAGTAGTCCCACTTCCCTTGAAAGTACTGACAGCAAAAACCAACGACACGTTGTTACATTCGCTGATTTAAAATCGGAATATTCCACAAGGAAAAGTCCGCATAATCATTCGGAGAAATATATTCCTTGCTCTAATGATGAAAGAGCTATTATTTTTTTCTTCAGTTATCCGTTATATTATAATTAGAAGAAAGTGCCGAAGGCAATTTATACAAGAATATTTGAATTCGATCGAGATGTTTCTACTTATTCAAAAATAAGTAGTTTTTTGTTAATGTCAGGCTTAAATGCATTAATGTCCCATCAACTGCCATACTATATATTGGTTTTGTTTCTTATGAATTTCCACGGCTATATTCAAAGAAAATTATAATCATTTCTAATTTCACATTCAATATTTATTGAAATGAAGCTGAGCTGCATTCCGAATTCTTGTATTAAATCCACGTGGAAATCCTTGTCTCACATGTAAAAACCGTGAAGAAACGAATTTGTGTTTAAGTACTCAATATAAATACGGACTTCTTTTGCGGTTGTTTTCGACCAAACAGGGCAATGTAATATTATTTTGAGAGTGCATAAGCTTTGACAAAACCTTTTTTATATAATTTAATGCTTATTTAATTCTTTCGTTCCTTTTTATGACAAAACACTCATAAACGGACCGGTACCCAGATAGCAAAGAAGGTTGCAGAAAGTTTGCCATTTCACTTTCCATAGGCTGTCCACGAAAGCATTTCCGCGCAAACCGTTTCGGAAACCACTCCATCAAAATTGACGTAGAAATGCTTTTTATGAACAACCTGTCCCATTATATGTAGCCCCATCCGGTATAGTAGTTATTGCGTTTGCCTTCCAACTCTATGAACGCTGTTTCGATCCCCGGCTCGGAGGGATGTGAAATTATGTCACAATTTACAACGAAATCGTGCAAATAAGTTCAATTAAAAATTAAATTAAACAAAATTGAAATTAATAATTAAGCTTTGATTAATTAAGATTCCTAATTGATCTAATTAATTGACATTCCAGATAACCCTAAGTTGGACTAAGATGACGTCAGAAGAAGGGAGATAAAAAAGGGGTGAACCCCTCTGTAGGAGTACGACTTTGAAGAGGAGGTACAGAAAAGGGGGGGTTGGACCCTTCTGTAGGAGCTTCGGAGGGGGAAGGAGGGCTCTTAACAACCTTTTGAAAGTCCTGAAACAAGCTTGTAATAAAAGCTTGGGAAAATCTTACAGAAAACCTTGTTTCTTGTTGACTAGCGAACCTTTCCGCTACCTTGCCGAAAGGTTCAACCCTTGTCATGGAAACCTTTGTGACAATCCTTTACCCATGCTGACGACAAGGTTTCCAAAACCTTTTAGACAAGCTTTCTTTGCTAAATGGGTAGCTGTCCACACTTAGCGTGGTCCAATAACTAATTTTTAAACCGTTAGAGATAGGCATATAGTTCCAGCTCGAAAAATACTATTAATAAAGGGAAGAATTATATTTGATGTTTCTTGGGTCACTAAACATATTTCTGAAAAAGTTACGGATTCTAACTTTTTATATAGTCCTCCGGTCCTATCAGTCATATTTAGTAAAATATTCTTCACACTCTAACATTTTAAACAAAAAAAGTCCCACTCTTCTGCGACTAAAACTGAGCGAGTTATGGCGCTTTGAATTTAATGATTTTTAACCAATCGGCGGCCTCGTCTAGCAAGTGCTGCGCATTGATTGGCGGATCGTCTTGAAGACGGCTATTGAAATGGTGTCAATTAGTGTAAGTCAGCGATATTCAAAGGTCCATAACTCGGTCAGTTTTAGTCGCAGAATAGTGGGACTTTTTTTGTTTAAAATGTTAGAGTGTCAAAAATATTTTACTAAATATGATTAATAGGACCGGGGGAATGTATAAAAATGTAGGTTTTGTAAATTCATTCAAAAAACATATAATTCTTCCCTACATTCAAAGCAATTTTCCAATTGGAACTATATGTCTAGCTATGGTTAGGAAAGTAGATGAGTAGAGGATTACTGATTTCCGTTCTCTCATCTGTTGTATCTTTAATCACCCTATAGATCGTATTTTTCCCTCATTAGAGAGGGGTAGCCGGCTCAGTTGCCGTTCGTCCTCGTCATCTGCTCATCATGGTTTAAAATTGTTAGGTCAATCTCAAGGCGGACAAGCGTTGCTGCAAAAGGGGATGTTGATATAATTAAACTAAACTTGTCTTACTTAAATGCGTATCTAATTAAAACAAGTCAAGTACCTTCATGAAATGAAATTTAAACCTATTTTGAGTATTTGGAGAAGGGATTTTCAGATTGGCAGAAAGCAAGGAAATCGTTTATATTTAAAAAAGGAAACTTAGAGACCAGGGACTAAACATATATGAAATCATGTCTCAAGACTGCCATCAAAAATCAATTGCGTAAATTTAAATTAGTAATTGCACGCGTACATTAATCTAGCAACGAAAAACTTCGTAAGAAACGTTTGAAACGAAAATTTTGAATACAGGTGAATATGAACTAGATGTCAGATGAAAGCACAAACTGAAATATGTTCAAAAAGAATTCTTTCACATTCATTAAAGCGTAAATGGAAACTAAGGGCTTTTCTATTAATATGTCTAAATTGTTTCATTCCCTAAAAGTCCTGTTTCTTCTACTTCTGTTTTGTCTTTTCGATTATAGATGGCGCCATAGTTCTATTGTTTCTTTTAAAAAATTTTGCCGTTTACTTATTTTAACAGAAAGTTCGCGTGGGATTGTGATAGCGTAAGGACATTCTTTTTCTCTATTCTGGGCATGGGGTAAGTTTATTTTTGTGATGGCTATTATTATTAACAGACATATGACTAAATATTTTAAATCAATCTTAGCGTTTTTATGTTTGTTTTTGGTTCTTATTTTTCTTTTAAAATAATGCTTTTTAGATGTACAGATCTCCTTTGTCTTTTGTTGGGAAATTTCGGGCTAAGAGAAGCTATATTTGGCAGAATGCAAGCTTCTTGCAGAAAAATTTCCCAAATATTTTGAATCCATTTCGAATATAGTCCTTAGCCCTTGAAAACATGGACTAGAATGGATTCCTTGTCTGTTTAATTCTATTCCCTCCGAGTTTATCTTAATTTTTTGGCTTTCTTTGGATGATTTTGATTTCCATTGTTGTTTGTTTTTGTATGCAGCTGCAATTGCGCGCTACTTAAACATTGTATAAATTTTATTGTCTAAATTTTATTGTTTAAATTTTGTTATTTTGTTGTTTCTGTTTAAAGTATAAGTTAAATTTATTATTTTTTAAATTCATTCTACTTTTTCTAGCTGATTGTTTTTAAAGCTTCAATATAAGTAAGATGCAAAAAAGTTGTTGTCCTTGGGAAAAAAAACTAAGAGAAAAAAACGAATGTTAGAATGTTGGGAGAACTCGCCCAGAAAAAGAAGTCAGTAATATGCTCGAGTCAACTGAAAAGAATAAATGTTATCAAAGTCATAATTCATTTTTTCTGTGTATCATGCTCCAGTGAAGATGCCACATATATTTTTATTTCTCGTGAAATATTAGTATTTTTTACAGCAAATATTTCAGCAATTGTATCTCACGGAATAATAAATTACATTATATTATGATAATTACCAGTGCTTATTTCATTACATCTACAAACAGAAAACTGACAAGATATTAGACATAGTTTTTTCATAGTTGTGATATGTAGCAAGAAATAAAATGCCATGTATACAAAAAAATAATTGTGTTTCTTAAAAAAAAAAATTTCAGATCCAACCTTTTTTCGCCATTGTTATCTAAAGCATAAATATATAATTTTTCGCTTACATAAGTTTTTTTTTTATTTTAGAAAGAAAGTAACACATCAAATAATAGAGGAATTTAAAATTAGAAATTTTCCATTGATTTCAGCTTTAGGATTCTGAAGTATATTTCGCCGCTTAACAAGCTATCTCAATTTTTTGCGGGAACATGAGATCCCATGTTCATATCAGATATTTAAATAATTCAGAAATATTCGTTATCAGTTAAGAAAATTTCAATTCTTTTCTTCCTCTTTGAAATTTCAAATAATTATGGTCGGCAGTGTTGCCAATTCAGCGATGATTTTGGTAAAACATTCACCATTATTCGATAGAAATTACTCACATAAATTTCTAAATTTGGAAAAGAAATATTGAGAAAATTCATAATATGCAAGGTATTCAGGAAAGTTTGAAATTTAGTATACTATTGTTACAAATGTCTTTCTGTGCGTGTATGATGTAAACAGTCCAACACGCAGGATAATGGAGAATGAAGGTTTACTCAAAAACATGCAGGAAAACACGTAGCACAGGTAGAGGAAACAATAATTTTGCACAGATTAGCAACGTAAACAGACGACAATTCACAGGTAATAACAGTTCAGCACTTTGCTATCTAACAACACAAACAGTTAGCAAATAACTAATAACGACAATAACAGCACTTTCAATAGCGCTCAGCTCACCAGCTTCCTAGCTCGCACTGTGGACGAAACTCTAAAGTCGTTCCCAATGGATCAACACTACTCCCTCTGATCCAAACGCGGTCCTTATATACTCTCTCCGACAGGTCGTGACGTCACATGGAGTTTTCTCGTATATTCAAGTGTATTCCCTTTCCTAATAGAAATATCGAGAAAAGGGTTGCATTTTCTGGAATCATCTATTTGTCGCCAAGGTCGCCAAAATGGTCGCCAAGTTCGTCGCCCAGGTCAGGGATCCAGGAACAGCCGCTGCCCGTCACTCCATGCTTAACCTTGTGAAAATCTCTTCCCAGCCATAAGACGAACATTGCTGGGAAGCGACTTTCCATGTTCGCAACGCTATTATATATCCTGTATATGAAAACCTATCCATTGCCAATAAGATAATAAATTATAAAATGACAGTATCAGATTCCAATGTGATGAAACAAATTTTTATAACAGTTTTATACTCTCTAGAAAAATAACAAAAACATGCGAATATATATCTATTAAATGTGATTTCAGAAATCATCCCTCCTGAAACTCTTTTATACTAAGTCAAGAAACTGGACGTTTGGTTGCTTTCTCAAAAATATTCAATTAAATACTACACTCAAAGCGATGTATACTTTTTTAAAATAAATTCAATTACATTTACATTTTGATCGAAATTTGTTTATCACGTTTATTTCTAGAATACTTCCAGTGACATACCGCCAGTTGTGGAAATGGGTATCTTTACTCAGCGAAACATGAAGATGAAAGATTTTTCCGCTTAGTGCATTTAATTCGACAAATATAAGGGGGCGTTTTTTAATAATATTATGTTAGTCAAATTTTTAAATAGTTTTAGTCATGCATTAAAAACTTTAAATTTTCAAATATTTTATTAAAAGATCTTACTTCATAAGTTGTATTAACTCAAATTATTTTAAACAAACAAAACCCTTCCACTTTCTTTCGAAGATCAAAAGGAAAAGAAACTTTTTTCATCATTGGATTTTTAACTTGTATAAGTATATGTTACCGCTAAAGTGCAGAAATCAGTTATTCTACAGATTATCTAGGTAATGTGCAGACTAACTAAGGTGATCCGTTAAAGTGCTGAAAATTGTTTCATTTCTCAAATTACCTAGGTAATCTGCAAATTACCTAGACAATCTGCACATTACCTACTAGGCACTCGTTAAAGTGAAAATAAGATCATTGCTGGAACAACAGCAACGTTTCTGTTCGCTAAATTAACATAATGCTATTCATTTATTTTCCGATATCTAAAGAATCAAGTTAATACAAACAAACAATCAACAAATTAGTTGATAGAATCAATCATCAATCAATTAAAAAACTATAACTAAAAATGGAGGGAGAGGGGGAAGGTGTAGGGAAAGGAAATGAGAGAAACAGGCGAAACCAAACTAAAAGTGGAGGGAGAGGGGGAAGGTGTCGGGAAAGGAAATGAGAGAAACAGGCGAAACCAAACTAAAACTGGAGGCAGAGGGGGAAGGTATAGGGAAAGGAAATGAGAGAAACGAACTTTTGAACTTTAACGATACGGAAGCTGTTAATGTGCACATTACCTTGGTAAAATGCGGGAAAATCTTGGTTCCGCACATTAACGGAGCAAATCAGTTAGTCTGCAGATTAGCTAGGTAATGTGCACATTAACGGCTTTCGAGCTTTAGCGGTAACATATATACTGATAAGAACTAGATACACATAGAAGAGGTACACAAAAATGTCATTTCTAAGTATAGGGAAACAGACTCCGGGTATGAAGGAACATTCAGTTTTCGGCACTATCTTTGTAAGAAAAAGCATTAAATCCCTTATTCTTAAAGTATCTGTTCTAAAAAGGCTTTGTTAAAAATAAAAGGCTTTTTTCCCAATGTGCAGTATTCCCTGCAATCAGGTTCCTGGAAAATACTGAAACACTTGTTCCGTTTGGTCTTCATATTTCAAAGATAAATTATATATTTTTCGTTTATCCGTCTTTAAACAAGCTCAAGAGAAAAGATGCAAATCCTTAAATCTCTGAATATTCCCTTTGTAGGGGAATAAAGGTCAATTTAAATCCCTTCCAATTTTAGGGAAAGTAAAATATAGAAAAAATATAGAAAAAATTTGAAAGATAAAGGGTTATATTCGTATAGTTTCTAAGGTGCTCAAAATATTATTTCAGAAATGTGATAGAAAAACTGAACACATCCTTTGAAGAAAATGTTGGTATAGAATTTTTTCTGCCTTAACCTGCTTACTTTTTTTTATTTTTAGTCTTTCTTGTCAGGTTTAACGGTAAAGAAAGCTTTCCTTGAAGCATTATTATGAGCTCATGTTACATTTTCAGTGTCATGGAAAAAAGAGAAAAATACACCGGTGAAAAAACTTAACCGAAGAAAGATTTTATTGCCCTGTGTTTTATCTGACGCTAACAAGGTAAGATTTGCATTTTTTTTAAAAAAAAAATCTTTTTTTAAAAAGTTTGTTGCGAAATAATTCAGGAATTTTTAAGAACATTTTCCTGAAAATTCTGTTTGAAGAACACTTAATAATTCATATTTCATTATTACAGGTTGTCTATTCTAAAAAAGAACTTGTTATAAATAAAGAAAGATTAATACATAGGTTAAATAAGGTAAATAAACACCACAAATGGCTTTATCTTGGCATCATTTTTTATTCGATAATGTATTAAATAGCCAGCTAATACACATACTTTACCCACAGAGAGTTACTCCTTGGTGTGATTAACTATTGTGCTATTTTATTCAAATGCATTTGTTAGAAAAGGAATGATAAACACAAGATTTAATCTTTTTTACTATCTAATGAAACATTTATAGATCAGCTTATTGTTTATAATGATAACTATCATGAATACACTTAAGCAAAGATTTAAAGGGTGTCGATAAAAGTGAATTCAATGAACCATTTAAGTGATCGACTCGAACCGATGAAATTTTTCATTATACAGGGCGTTGCGCACGCACGGCTTATAAATGAATAGTACCCATATTCTTATGTGATTTTGGGTGCTTATCGTTTGCTTGGCCAATCCTTAAAGTTTGAATGCTTTTTGAAACACCCTGTATGCTTGTATACAAGAGCAAATTTCACTGGCGATGCAATACAAATCAAGGACGAGCAAGGTTCTTAGTTTACAATAAGCAAAATGCGCCTGCAAATAAAGAAAATATATTTATATACGGAACTGTTTATGCAGAAGAACGTTTGCTCTGAAATTGCAACGCGACGACCCAATTTTTAAGTTAACAAAATTCTCATAAAAAATTTAACTGGGCATCACAGGTGTAGTGGCCCCGGAACGCAACCGGCAGAACTTTCCGGCACTGCTTTTACAGCGTTTTGGCACTGCTTTTACAGAGTTCCGGCACTTCTTTTACTACTTTCCGGCACTTCTTTTACAACGTTCCGGCACTTCTTTTACAACCTTCCGGCACTGTTTTTACAGTGTTCTGGCACTTCTTTTATAGAGTTCTTACAGCGTTCCAGAACTTCTTTCACAGCGTTCCGGGATTGCTTTTAGAGCGTCCCGGCACTGCTTATTTTGCGACTACACCACTGCTGGGCATGCACAAAGAAACTTCAAATGATAGAAAAAATTCCTATAGGCATTTAGAAAAGACAGTATGTGAATATGGAAAATTCTGCGAACAAAATAGACCCAAAAAAATCTACGAAATCCATCAGCATTTGCGCCTGTTCATTTCATTCATTCGTTGAAGCTTAGTCTAATGTTTTTGTAAGCTGTTTTCCTCAATTGGATCTTGTAAGACGCAAGCTTTAAAAAAACTTTTACAACTTTACCGCCGTTGAATATTTATGATTTGCCTACTCATTCAATTTGATGGTTTCCTTCTTGAAATATGATAACTACAAAAGCCTGGACATAACCGTAAACTGTTTTCATATATTTGTCGACATTTTTCTGCCACATAAATCAGATAAAGACAGAGGTAAAACAAATTTCGTTAGCAAACCTTGCTGTAGGTATTGAAAACATGCATTTTTAATTCTAAAGTTTTTACACGATGCGTAAACAGTCAGACTTATTCCTGAAAATTTTAACAAATTTGGAAATTTGATTTGCGAGTCAGATAAATGTTTCTATTTTTCTTACTTAACAATAATTATCAAAAATCTATTATAATTGCTAACATGATATTTTATTTACAAAATACATGATACATGCAAAGAACGATTCATCCAGTTGTTGATAAGTATAAAAATGAAAGATAAAACATTTATCAGTAATTTTAATATTTCTATGGTTCTGTACTAATATTAATATATTTCTTCAATATGACAGTAGAAAATGTAATGAACTTATATAAATTTCCATTTTTGGAACAATAAAACACAAAAAAGTGAATTTTAAATATCAAATTCACATACATGAGCGAATGATAAATAACAGCATATTTTTTACTTTCTCGCATTCGAAGTATACAAAGAGAAAGTATTGTAATCGTCAAAAAATTCGAACTCGAGATTTTGACGAATCTCCACGTTTTAGACCTCCCTGAGTTTAATACCAGACAAAAAAATTAGATTATTTTTCAATGATTTAACCATTGATTGGTCATTTTAATAATCGCTATTAATAACGGATCTTTATAGCCGCAAGTGTTTAACGACATTCTGAATGAAGAACCATGTTTTGTAAGTGAAATGCAAATCCCCGTAACCTCTTATTTAAACAATAAAAACTTATGAAAGTGCATGACAAGACTTTATCCAATATCGAATGATTTAGTCACTGACAAATTCTTTAAGGAATAGCGAATTGTATCTCCTATTCAATAAATAAACACAGACAGATGTACCAGACAAGAATTTGTCCATTTCCTAATAATTTAGTCATCGACTGGTTCCTTAAAAGAATTTTATCACATATATCAGATCTTCACAATTCTAAGGATTTTGAAGGACATTCAGAATTATGGAAAATAAAAGTGAAGCCTAAAAACTGTCTGTAAGTGAAACACAAATCCTCGTAACCAGTTATTCAAATAATAAAAACTTATGGAAGACAAAACTTTATCCATTGTCGAATGATTTAGTCACCGACATAACGAATTCTATCTTCGATAACTAAAAACATACTTTACTTTACTTTACACTACGACACACCCCTGACTCCAGAGATAAAAATCTCCGGTTTGCAGTTTGGATGGATGTGCGTAGAAACTTTATAGAACAAAAAAAAAAAAATTACACTAAAAACACATTGAAGAGCCAGACAAAAGTTTGTCCATTTCCTAATAATTTACACATTGACTGGTTTCTTAAAAAGAATTTTATCACATATATGAGATCCTCACAATTCTCAGGATTAGGGAGGACATTCTGAAAAAGAAAAGTAAAGGCCACAAACTGAAAGTGAAACACAAAAACCGAGTGATAAATTATTTAAATAATAAAAACTTATGGAAGACAAAACTTTATCCATTGTCGAATGATTTAGTCACTGACATAACGAATTCTATCTTCGATAACTAAAAACATACTTCTTTACCTACGACACACCCTACTCCAGAGACAAAAATCTCCGGTTTGCAGTTTTGATGAGTGTGCGTAGAAAATGTATTGAACAAAAAAAAAAGATTACACTAATAACACACTGAAGTGCCAGACAAAAGTTTGTCCATTTCCTACTAATTTACCCATCGACTGGTTCCTTAAAATAATTTTATCACATATATCAGATCCTCACAATTCTAAGGATTTTGAAGGACATTCAGAATTATAGAAAATAAAAGTGAAGTCTAAAAACTGTTGTAAGTGAAACACAAATCCTCGTAACCAATTATTCAAATAATAAAAACTTATGGAAGACAAAACTTTATCCATTGTCGAATGATTTAGTCACCGACATAACGAATTCTATCTTCGATAACTAAAAACATACTTTACTTTACACTACGACACACCCCTGACTCCAGAGATAAAAATCTCATGTTTGCAGTTTTGATGAGTGTGCGTAGAAAATTTATTGAACAAAAAAAAAAGATAATAAGACACTGAAGTGCCAGACAAAAGTTTGTCCATTCTCTAATAATTTACTCATAGACTGGTTTCTTAAAAGAACTTTATCACATATATCAGATCCTCACAATTCTAAGGATTTTGAAGGACATTCGGAAAAAGAAAAGTAAAGGCTACAAACTGTCTGTAAGTGAAATGCAAATGCGTCACCTCCTATCCGAATAATAAAAACTGACAAAAGTTGAAAGGAGAGACATATAGAATTAGAAGAGAAAGAAGCCTCTTTTTCTGCTTGGCCTTTGCGTCTCCGATTAGGGTATTCGTGGCTTCCATCGGCAATTCAATCCTTCTGAAAATGAAGCCACTCGTGCCTCTTGAATCCCCTGCCTCCTACTTTCTTTATGCCTTTTTTTTACTTTAACATCTGACTCCCATAGTAGCCCTGATCGATTTCCTATTGGGACGGAATCCGATTCAATGAAACAACCTATCCCGTGTCTTCGCGTCTTCAATCGACGAGCCCATGGATTTTCGAGCCACAATGGTACAGGGAAAAAGGCAATGAACAGACGCCTTTAACAAATCGCTTCGATGTGACTTCGAGGGAAAAATGCTGAGCGATATCTCGAAAGTAGGGAAAAAAATAATTTCAATTCCCATGAAGCGCTTTTTTTTCCCTTTTTCTTTCTCTTTTTTCCGTTTAATTCAGAGGGACCGTGACGAAAAAAGTTCTGGTATGATGAATGTAAAGTAAATGGTTAACCATATCAGGTACTAACTATTTTTCAAAAGTTTCCGTAATTTCTGAACTTTGCGAAGGTATATCCAACTTCCCCAATAGAGCTACAATATTCTCCATAACGATGAAAACTACGTGATATAGAACCACAATGTACATTACTGAACTGACGTTAGATCTCAGGAACGAACAGTTCCGCTTACAAAAGTGACCTTTAACTTTTCTATACTTATAAAAGGCAATGTTTGTGTGTGTGCGTGTGTATGTTTGTCTGCGATGTCCAGACTAAGCTATCGCACTTACAGCCATGAAATTTGGCACACAGGTAGTCGTAATGGTGACTGAATGCACCTCGAAGCCGAAATTTTAAAATTTAATCTGGAAATTTTTTATTTAATGTTTTGTGTTGTTTTGGTTGATTTTTCGCACTAATTTCTCAATAGAATGGTTTCAAATAATTGTACGACAAAAATAGATACACTATCGGAAAGAGCACGCAATTTCCACTCTAATGAAGTTAGTTTTGAATTTCTAACGCAATTTACTGAATTTTGAGAATTTTTTTAAAAAATACCCAGTTTTGGCATCGAGATGTTACTTTTGATTTTAAATTTGTCGCATCTGACTTTCTAATAACACTATTAATTTCAATTTTTTTCAGCTTATAACTAGAACGGTTCTGTCGGATTTAAAACAACAACGATTAAAATATCTTTTAAGTTTTTTTTTTAATTAATTTTTTTCTGGGCAGTTGAGAGGATTATATGGAGAGAGTTCCTCGCGCGGCACTTCTTCGGAACGCAGATGGCTATGTGATTGGTTGAAGAGGAGGTGACGTCATAAACTTGAATTGAATGACTGATTATTATTTTCGGCAGTATCTTAACGTATTTATTCATCTCGCATACTTAACTTGCAGTATAATAATTTTCACGTTGCAATTTTTTAATATTGTTTATCGCGAAAAAAATAAGCGAAAAATCAATAATGTGTATCTTTTGTTTAGATTTTGTTTTCAAAACTTTTTCATGTCATTGTGGGCGTGTTTTTTTTTTTTTTTTTTCATTTTGTTGAAGTCCTGATTCCACGGGCAACGCCGTGCGCGTACTGCTATTATGAAATAAAAATTCTAGTATCCAACGCTATTCATTAAATGTTCTTCCTTTTAATATTATAAATTAGCAGTAATTGTGGCTTCTTTTTTAATGATTTCAAGAAACACCGAAGTTCTGCAACTGGATTAGACGAGTAACTGCTGCAGTCTGGCGTAATATTGTGTAATATCAAATAATTCTAAGATATGAAAATGCAACTATAAAAAGAGCCAGAGCAAGATACTTAAAGTAGAATATATGCTAATTTATTAATTTCTGGTAATTGTTGAAGTTCTGTAAATAATTATCCCCCTTGACTATACGGCTTTTTTGTAAGAAATTAGTAACCAAGCTAACAAACATTAAATAATGTGGTGAATTCACATGTCGCAGAAGCCACATAACAGAAGTATTTTTGCATCAAATATCTAACTGTATATCGTTTCAATGCTGAGATATGATGTCGTCATTTTTTCTACAGCAAGATACGCAACCATATCCAATATTAAATTGGAGGGGCACACTGTATGTGTACAACACGTGCATGATACACTTTATAAAAAGAGCGAGGACATGATATTTAAAGTAGAATATGTGCTAATTTATTAATAGCAGGTAATTGCTGGAGTTCTATAAAAAATTATCTCTCTTGACTATGCGGATTTTTTGTAAGAAATTTACTAACCAGGTTAACAAACATTAAATAATGTAGTGAATTCACATGTCACAGAACCACATAACACAAGTATTTTCGCATCAAACATCTAACTGTATATTGTTCAATGCTGAGATGTGATGTCGTCATTTTTTCTACAGCAAGATACGCAACCATATCCAATATTAAATTGGCGGGGCACACTGTATGAGTACTACATGTGAATAAATACACTCCATTATACAATATTGCTTCATTTCATATAATATAATACACTCTATATTACTTGAGTCTAATGTTGAAAAAGTGTTCAAAATTGGTATAGGAAACAATCATAAACAACTTCTTCAATAAAACGTGAACATACCTGTAAAGATTAGCTGGTATAGATTATGTTATCAATTTAGATATCAAAGAAACTGAAATATGGATTCCAAACATACAAAATCATTTAGCGTTAAATCTAAATCAGTACGTGTTTTCCAAACTTAGATTTTTAAAATGGCGGGAATAAAGCAAATAATGGAACAGACAATATATTTTTTAAAAATTTGCTTAACTTAGGTAAATATTTCAGTTAATGCCTATTTATAACCAAATTCTCTTTATATAGCCTCTTTGTAAAGATCATATTATTTGACTAACCTTTTCTCCAAATCCTCTTATTCTTATGTTGACATATATAGTCAAAATTCTAGTTAGCAGATTGAAACTCACAATTAGTCAGAACATTTCGAAAGTTCTGATAATTTCCAGCAGGTACGGAAATAGAAATTCGTGGATTTCATAATAAAACAAAGATTTTCTCTGTTTATCTCTCAGAAATTATGGATTATAATGTCCTCCGTTTATTTCAAGGAAAATAATGAAGTACAACAAATTTTTTTTGTAATAATTTAAAGGTTTGGAACTCTTTACATTTTAGTAAGAGAAATTTCCGGCTAATTGAAGGATAGAACAACACGTTATAATTCCATTTTGACATATCGGAATAAAGAAATAACTTGATAAGAATTTATTTTAATGTCTCTCTGTTGTATTTTTAATTTAACGATTATCAGCTTCAATTTCGCAGAACTTTTCTAGCCTGATAGAACTAATTTATATTCCTTAAGTTCCATTTTTCTTATTCGATAAATTGTTGATAATAATATTTTTTGGCAACGTTTGACAAGCAAAGAAGTGCTTTGTTTTGATTAGAATTTCGAAAAAGAATTCCTTTGAAATTTTAACTTTTGACTTACTATTGACAAGCTGAGAATTTCATGGTTTTTGAATTATAATAAAATTCTTAAACAACGAAAAATACTTCAGACGGAATGTTGTTTACCAAGAGTTTTTTTTTGAATAAATAATTATGTAAATAAAAAAAATATTTCCTACAATGAAACATATGTTTATTTTATTTGTTTTCAATCCATGTAAAACATTTCTATCGCATATATATATATCTATTTAACCAAGTCAAATTTGAAGGGAAATCTCTCGAATGAAGGGGCAATTTGCACCCGTCATACCATGACGGGTGATTTTCTAGTATACTAGGGGACTCTGCCCCCTGCTCGCTAAAGTTCGCCAACCCCAGAAGCCCTCGGACAATTCCGGATTTCAACAGTTTGTGCAACCTTGTCCTTTCCATTCCAACATCTATAACGTCCCGTGTAGGAGCTCAGGAATTATGATTAATTTCTTTAAAGGATTATTGACTTGTTTGATGCTGGATTAGTCTACAAGCTAGCAATCAAAAAGTTATTCTCATTTAACATTTGGACACAAGTAGGGTCCCGCGTATACGGGACTTTCATCAGATATCACTACTCAGTTCCTTATTACTATTTAATCAATTTTTGTCCAGTTTTCTCCCTAAATTGTATATCTAAAAGTTTATTCAGAGAAAAATACTACCGCAAAGAACAGCAAAGCAACTATGAAATTGAGTATGGAAGAGAAATAGCTTAAGTTTGTTGCAGATACAAAGTATATCGATCAGAAGTCATGCGCCATAAAGCTATGCGAATACGTATTGCCATTCCAGCCCACAATGCAAACGTAGGGATAATGTTTTCCCTCATGTCAAATCAATGGTCGGACGAAAGAAACAAGTTTGCCAGCATAGAAAATGGAAGCAATTTTGATCTGTCACTATAATTCTAAAATGATTTTCGCCAATTTTATAATTATGTGAGATCAAAAAATAAAATAATTAAGAAAGTAAAATCAACTTTGAAATATGACTGGGCTAAAAAGGATTAGCTTTTCTTTTTCTATCACTCTAGTTATTCATTTACTTAAATATTACTGATTTTTTAGCAGATTAAAATAAAGCATTATCTACCCACTTTTTTATGCTTTATTTATTTAGCACTTAAACGTCCGTACCAATTTTCGACAATTATTGCAATCCTAGATATAAGGCATATTTATTTAAAATTGCTGAAAATACAAAAATTTTTTGGCAAGAAATAATTTTCCTTCATTCAATTTGAAACTGTTAGACATTTTGTAAAAATTTAGCAATAAATTTATTTTCGGATCCGAGGTTAGTAGTGTCCCTAGGTATTTTTCCACTTCCATACCATGATCCAAATGATTCGAACCCGATCGGTGCGCGTTTTGTCATCTGCGGTTGGCAATACTTTGAATGTAAATAAAATGGGTTTTTGAAAGGCAACTGTAGTGACAGCTTGTGGACATGATTTTATCAGTTGGAGATGAGAACTGGAGAATGATATACGTGCACGAGATCGGGTTTTGAGTTCTAGCAATGTTTTTCGTATTAGAGAAGTTTTTTGAAACTTATTTTATTGTTTTGATTACTCCAGTGAAGAGTATTGAGATTTGGATTAATAATAAATAATTTTTAAGAAAACCTGATCTTGTAACTGTGCCACCTCTATGAAATTTTCGCTGTCAATTCTGCTAAAAGTGTGAAACACACTCTCGTCGATAACAGAAACAAAATGTAAATTGTAGGAATCTTTCATTAAAATGTTTACTGTTTTTCAAAAAACGAGCAAGTACAGGTCTTTAGATTCTAGACTGATTGCTATGCCATGACAAAAACAAAGATATGAAATACTCTATTTTTCGACACTTGCATAGTAACATCTTAAAATAACTTATCTAAAAAAACAAATTTTCAGTCAAAATTGGGATATGCGCTTTATTAATTATTGTATCTGAGCGCAACCCGAGTATTACTGAATCTCCCATAGTTTATTTATATAAACAAAAATGTAACTCTTCGCAATGCTAATAGTGCAATCCTGTAAATTGAAAGCCGTAATTTAATGATATTACGTGACGCCACCTATTGCCAATAAGTAGAACGCTGAAAAAGCGCATATTTACGGATCCTACTATGGTTTGGATTCTGAATGATGTCATAAAGGCGCAGCAATTTGGATTTCGATCGTTGTCTTAGCTTTGTATCAAATAGCCCTCGTGTTGCTTCAAGCAGGACACCCAATATAACCTAGCCTAACTTCTTGTAGCTTTTTTGTATCATGGAGAAGCAAGAGTATCTTTTGTCTTGAGAATTCATCATTCCTTTAGAAATATCCAAAAGAATTGTAATTAAGATAATTTTGGTTTTCCAGCGATACAATAGCTGAGACAAAATCAATCAAACTAAGCGCAGTCTGTGACATCATTCAAAAAGCAAGCAATCATGATAAAAAGCGACACAATCAAACCATAGTAGGATCGTAAATATGCGTTGGAAGCCGTAATTTAATGATATTAAGTGACTTCATCTGTTGCCAGTAAGTAGCTACAACGTTGATAGATCATTTATACATACTAACCACAAACGTTAAGCATAACATTGTAAGGGAAGGCGCTGGATTTGCATCAATAAGTAAAAAAATAAGACACAGAGTCTTTGGGTGTGGCCTGATATTTTATCCTATGAAAGCAGCATTGAGAATTCATCTTACCATTTTGGAATCATAATAAATCATCGAAAGAATACTGAGCTTTTTATATTTACCAACTGACTGCGGAGTGTTGATTAATTACACTAATGCTATTCGGCAACGCTTACATTTATTTCGAGAATAATGAAATATCTCAATGAAATTCTGTGATTTATAGCCAATATATAGCTTGCTAATTTCCCTCCTACACGTAATATAAACGTCACAATAAGATATATATCGAGAATAATAAACGAAAACGTGGGAACAATATGGCTTTCTTTCTATTAGAATGTGTTAATTTTAATCCGGGGAGGTCATAATTTAACTCATTCTTCCTTAAATCAAATGGGGCCCAAAATTGAATTTTGATGTACCAGAAATATTAACAACCTCATGTTTTTGACATATTCTTCGACAGCTAATTAACTGAAATAGCAATCTGTACTTGACATATGTCATTCAAATACAGTAAATTCTGAATTATCCGGCATTCAAGTATCCGGAAAGCTCAACTAACCGGAAAAATTAGAAAATGAGTTTTCTAAAATTTTACATCGCACGCCAATATGAATGAATTTTTTTTTTTCTAAATAAGGAATGCAACGTCACTCCGAAAAAAACAATTGAAAAACTTTTGAATTAAAGAAGCAATATTGCTATACAGTACAATGACAAACACAGACTTGTTTTATGGAGC
>BGPR01013862.1:22914-40610 GCA_013235015.1 Araneus ventricosus | reverse complement strand
TTTTAAAAAGGTAACATTATAGGCAAATGAAAAGTAATGTTGCATGTTTTATTTGTTAACAAGTATAAATTTGATTACTAAGCTAAGATAAATAATTCCTAAACTTCTCAAAAATCAGTTATATTAACTGGAACACATTCCGTTAAGAAAGAAATCCCATCTGTCAGTCCCACCTCCAAAGATAAATATGGTAAAATTATTTCATCCTTCCACTTACAAGGGACGGTAATGACTTTAAAATTCAGTTTGGTAAGGAGGCTACGTATATTAATATGTACCTTAGGATGTCTATCCATCAAAATGCTAAAGCGGGAATGTCCAGCCAATTGGGAGAAAATGGCCCTCAAACTTTGGGTATTATACCAGTAAGATGTCACCGTTATTGAAGGAATATCGTGTCGGTATATTACTAGCGTACAAACCTTTGTCCAGGGTCTGATCCTGCCTCCATTTTCTTTTTAAATTAATATTTAAATTAAATTTACAAAATTCTATAAACATCTTTATTAAATATTAAGAATTTTAAGCATTGAAATAATTTTTTTTTTCTTAAAAAAGTTATGTTTAAATCATAATCATAATTTAATTTTTTTAAACAGTTCCCTTAAAAAATATTCCTTTAATGTCTCATCTTTTATGAAGTTCTTGTATGTAAAATTAAAAAATTAATAAATGTCGAAAGTTTCCAAGAATTTTAAAGGAAAAAATCTTCATGAAATCTCTTTTAAGGTGAGAACACTATTAGAGTTAACTAATATTTGCTATTCTTTAGCAACTACTAAATTTGTAATAATAATTACCATTTTTCCTTTTGTAAATAATTTTTTGAAATTATAATTTCCAAATTAATAACGAAATATTTAATTTAAAATATTAATTCATCTATTGAAAATAACTGTTTATTTTATATAACCTTGAATTGTTGTAATTTAATTTTTAAACAGTTAAATAAATTATAAATATATTCTTCCGACCAAAGTCACCTTAAGGCTAGATGCGAAATTCTGTAATTACTCTTTTCTTTTAACGGAATCATTCAAAAAATTTTAAGGACATGTAATGATATATAATTTTACCTATTATTTTAACATACTTAAGTCAGTTTATGTTTATTTAACTGCTTAGAAATTAAATTGTTCATGTTTCGGTATATATCATACGAATGAAAAATTATTACGCTTAAAATTATTAATATTTAAAAAAAATAGTTTATAAATTTTTAGTTTAATTAAATATTAATTTTAAGATATATTTTGAAAAGAAAACGTGGAGGCGGGGATTTCAAACCCTGGGCAAAAGATAGCATGCTGGTACTAAAACTGATAAATGCTATCTGTGCTTTAATAACAAAGACAATTTACTGTATATAAGCTATGCAGAAAGTTTGTGTTGCTATTTTCCTCCTAATTGTATTGGCCAATAGCTTAGCATTTTGATGGGATGGACAATCTCTAAAGTCATACTCATCAATATACCAAGTCTCATCCCAAACTGAATTTCCCAAATCGTGCTCTCCCCTTGTTAGTTTGGGAGAGGAGAAAGTAAAATGGTACGAGTATTGTAAGAATGGTATAAACTTGTTAGATGTTGTTTTATTTTCTTGTATTCTGGAGTTGTTTTTCTTTACTCTTTCGCCTCTGACTTTTGACTGAGGCTAAATTTAAAACACTGTGATAATTCTTGCATACACACACAAAAAAAATACTGACTTTCGAACCCTTCTTGTGTGTGACCCTTGTATGGCCGGGTTCCTTAAATTTTGAATTATTGTTTCTACCAGACTACGTTCCTCCTAATAAGAGAGTTTAAAGAAGAAATTTTGATTCCCTACCCAAAAGCCATTAAAAACGTTGTATGGGAGATCCTCTATATCTAGGTAACTACATATGTTAAAACATAACTAATGTCTTATTTTAGAGATAAAAGGTAACACAGAAGTTACAAAAAATTGAAAAATCGAAAAAAAAGAGCCAATGCGAGTAGTCCTACGCCTTTTTTTAACATCATAGGCTGTTTGAAAATACAACTCCCTGTTATTTGACTGTTTCTGCATTCATGCGCGTTACTAATACAAATGATTGTGTTAATTTCTTGTATTTTTGGTCGTGTGGTTATTACTTCTATCATTTTAATTCCTTCTGCAATTTTTTGTATTTCGTATAATCTTATGATAATAAGCCTTTATCAGTTTTCTATAAATACTCACTTAATGATCAAGACCACTTACTACTACAAAGAGTCATAACTTATTAACACAAATATTGAATATCTAAAAAGACAATTAAGCAATAATAGAAGGTTTAATTGGGGCGCAAGTGCTGCATCATCCAGGTAAAATAATATACACCTATTTATAAAGTTGACTTTTTGTAACGGCGTTCTTTCTTTTCTTCCATTCCACATCTAAGTAAGAGGTAAGAGTTTTAAGCCTTCTTTCTAGAATTTGTTTTAAAGACTGTCTTGAATTTCTTCTTGAGGATAAAATGTTTTTCGTTCCATTCCGGAGTGGTTCAGGGCCTTAGAGGAAAATTCCTTTTTTAATTTAGACCTAAAGTCTTTTCTCTTCTACAGAAAACCCATTCCATTCTCTTGAATTGCATTACGTGGATGAATGGTCTCCTGATGATTGCCATCCACCAGATGCTTATTCCCATCGTTGTTTGTTATTACTTTGCATTTTAACTCTTTCTGCAAATTAAAACTTCCCCAATTCGTATTTATATCTCTTTATTAACACAGCCGTAACTATTAGCACAAGATATTGTACGTTATCCTCGTACGATGTCATCTGGATATTCTGAATAATAACATCGTGAGAAAGCCTCTGGTTTTGTAGTATCCGCACGGATGAATGGCCCTGATGATGCTTCATCTAACTGATCATTCCCCATCATTGTTTGTTATTATTTTACTTTTTAACTCTTTCTACAATTAAAACTTCCTTTAATCTTGTATTTTATATCTATAAGGAAAGCCGTCCCTATTAGCACAAGATATTGTACGTTATCCTCATAATGATGCTTGATATTCTGAATACCGCACAATATCGTGAGAGTTTCCATATTCCAAGTCTTTGAATCCGTACTGACGAATGGCCCCTGATGATGCCATCCACCAGGATTCTTATCTCAATGTTGCTTGCTATTATTTTCGTATTTTTTAACTCCTTCACAAATTAAAACTTCCTTGTATTTATATTCATATTGGTACGTCCCTATTAGGCACAAGATATTGCACAAGTTATCCCTAGCCGATGTCATTCAGATATTTGAATACCGTACAATATCGAGAGAGGATATCGTAGCACATACAGCATCTTGTGCTAATAGGTAGAGAAAGAGACTTCGAGTATTGTCTGCTCCCAAAAAAATAAATCTCGCAGAAAATATTTCAGCCTTCATTCAATTATAGCTGCCCCTCCTGTCCTCTTCAAAATCCTGATCCTTCCCGCGGTCCCCTAACCATGAAAAAAAAAGGACGACACCCTGAGAAGAAGAAAACAGACAGACGTAAATCAACTGAGGAATTTTGCCTGCATTTCGCCTCCTCTCCGCGTAAGCGTCCGGGAAGATATATGGCATTTTGAGATAAATTATTCAAAGGCTCATCCATTCCTCATCTCCCTCTGCGCCGTAGATTTTCCTCTATCTTCTGTCTCCCCCTGTAAAAAAAACAGTTATTCAGAATGTCTGGTGGCACTGAACTGGGTAGAGGGGTTGTAGCCTGCGGGTAGCTCAAATGGATAAATGTTTCAAGGAGTTTGTACTTGACCTGCCTGCTTTGTTCCGAACCGGCAGCAGGTGGAAAGTGAGAGACGTATGAGTCTGGATGGGGGACACGGAGAATAAGTTTTGCCGTGAAAGGAATAATAAAAGTATCTGCTTCTGAGTAAGGAATGTAAGGAAATCAACTGAAATTCCGCCACCAAGGAAAAATAGGTAGTCCTACCCAATTGGATGTGTGCTTAAAGACGAAGATTTATCGACACTTGAAAACGTTTCAAAATAATTAAGCACAATCTTGGAAGTCATTGGTCTGGAGCGTTTTTCAAATTATTTTAAATTTTTAAATTTGTACGCAATTCTCTGGTCGTTTGTCGACAAATCGGTTCTATCGCTTTAATAATTTATTCTGAAGCGTGAAAATTACAGCATTGGTTCTTCTTCTGCCTGTTAAGAAGCCATTGAAAAGCTTCACTTGCAATGCAGACCATGGTTGAAGAGGGTTTGCTAAGGAAGCATGGAGTATTCCTAAAGGACTCATGGCAATTTTAAGGACAAACTTATGACCATTTTGGCGACCTATGAGAATAGATTATTCGAAAATGCAACCTTTCCTTGATATTTCTATTAGGCCGAGATCTGAAATACTCTCTGCAGAAAATTCTATGTGACGTCAGCCGGGCCTAACGGGGAGAGAGTATATAAGACCGCGTTTGGACGACAGCAGCGTCTGATCGACTGGTGACTTCTACCTGTGAAGCGCGAACGTCTTCGGAGTTCTATCTGTGAGCTAAACAGCTGACCTGTTAGCTGCTGTGTACTAGTTATTGGCTGACCGTTTGTGCTGTTAGATATTTCTGACTGAACTGTCATTACCTGTGAATTGTTGTCTATTTACATTTGCAATCTGTGCAAGGACTATTACTCTCTGTACCTGTAAGTTATGTAATTTCCGGGCATAATTGTAATAAACCTTATTCCTCCATTATCCTGCGTGTTGGATTGTTTAAGCACCATACCAATGGTAAGATTTTGTGCAACACTGGGGAAGTGTGGATATGTGTATACAGGAAATGAGATCTCAGACAAAGATGTATTGAGAACGTTGATCTACTGTTCTACAGCTGAAATGAAGAAATCTATGGAGAAAGGACAAGAAGAAATGAGAGAAGAGGACAGAAGAAAAGCTGAGAAAAGGACAAGAAGAAATGAGAAAAAAGGACAAGAAGAAATGAGAAAAGAAGAAATGAAGAATGAGATCCAAACACAATGCCCGAAAGTGCAAAGTCAAGAACAAAGATCACAGTCAACAGTTGCACAGAGAAAATAGAAGAAGATGTACAAAGTGAGGAGAGAGATTGAGAGGCGAGGCTGGAAAGGAAGACTGGAGGAATGGGTGACAAAGTACAAGGGAAGATAGAGGAAGTCAAAGAAAAAGTTCAAGCAAGATCGGCGACCTAGAGAAGAGGCTCAGTGAACTGGAGGACAGACCAATCAATTTCCTGGCAAATCCAGAGACCTCAATGTATTCCAGACCAACGGTCAAATCCCTGACATCTGACGGACAAACGTCTTGGACTGTTTCAAAACTCAGTTTGACGCTTGTGAGCCTGCGAACGGATGGAATAATCGTGCGAAAAGCTAATGTCCTGTGGCCTCTCCGGGAGGATCAAAGGAAGTTCTTCAGGAATAATTCCTCTGATAAGTTGACTGGACCTTGGCGGCCATCGAGAACGCTCTAGAAGTCTGATCTGAGACAGCCTACCCTGGGCCCAGTTTCATAGGACTGAATTAGCACGAGACGGCAGCTGTGTGAGAAAGCTCTTCAGGTATTAGCCGATGGGAGCGACTAATGAGTCAGCCTACGCCGATGCCCCTGTGGAGATGTCCGGAGACAGCAGCCCAGTAATTTCATTGACGCTTATCAGATGAGGATACCAGCACGCAACAGGTTGATGGATGCCAAAGACTTGAAATCAGCCTGGTATATAAAGTATGAGGCTGCGAAAACTGTTCTCAAAACATCCCGAAATGTAAGACTGATAGAGGTAGAGGATGGTACTTGGGAAAGAAAAGATGAAAATCTGGACTGGTTCCATTGAAAACTTTGGAAAATTATTCAACACATGTTAAGTTGGGAAGAAGAAGAACACTCCTCGACGAAACTGAACGTGACTTGTTGGAAGCGTAAATAAAAAGGCACGTACAGAGTGCTGCATTACCCCTCCCAAACTAGAAAACTCAATGTATGGCCGTCTTGACAAGTGAAGGCTGCCTTTCTCACAAAGCCCCTGAAGAAGGATTCAAAGGCTCTGCACTTTGCGGAAGAAATGGACTCTAATTTGAAGGGAACGACGGTGGTATCCCTTGTTTGATTAGTGGACACCGGCGCCAATGTCACCTCTCGTAAGGACAGACTTGGGTCTAGAAATTTAGTGGGAATTCTATTTATACGGCTCCTAACATCTCTTTAAAGACTGCTACCGGTGAAAAGGCGGAGATACACGGGAAACTGGATGCAATTGAAATTTGATCTAGAAAAATTCCAGTCACAAAATCTACGTAGCTGACATCACCGATCCCTTGTATTCTCGGCCTGATTTTCTACAAAATTTAACTTCAAGGAAAAGACCTGGAAAAGAAACGAGATTCTGGAGCCAGGAGGAGAGAAATTCCTTGGTTTTCAGCCAGTGCAGAGGATCCAAAGTTATGCACTGTGGCTGGCTAAAGAGAAACTATTATACCAGCAAGATTCTGAAATGTCTTTCATCCAGGGAATCCCAGAAGCCTGGAAAATTCAGATACGCTGTAACGGACTTCCCCTAGCGAAGTTTCCCAGAAAGGTGTCTCGTGGCGGCTTAATCGTTGATTTAAAAAAAGGAGCCATCCCCACTGAGTTCTTGAATGTGGAATTACAAAACCCAAGACCATCGACAAAGGAGCTGTTGGCTGCGGGATGATGTGAGCCAGTGGTGGATACTGCTCGTCCCCAAGAATTTTCCGAATCACTACGCCTCCCGTCAATCTTGGAGAATCTTGAAGGGCTTAATGAAGAATAACGAACAGCAGTGAAGGAATTGGTTACAAGAATTCCCAGAACTGTTTTCTACTAGTGACTCTGATGTCGTACGCTGCAATATGACCAGCATAGAATATACAGGTAATCATCCACCACCAATATCCAAGACGTTTGCCTTTGCAAAGAAAGAGGAAGCGGGAGCGCTTAGTTAAAGAGATGGTAGGATAACGAAACAATAGAAGAATCATCAGGGACCCAATGCATTGTGCTTGTTAAGAAGAAGATGGGTCGACACGTTTGCGTTGACTAAGTAGGGAAGTTAAACGAGACATGATAGCGATAGTTATCCTCTACCACTTGGATAGACGAGAATCTGGACGTTTTGAACGGGAAGCCACAATGGTTCCTTGACATTGACCTGTCGCAGCGTGGATACTCGGGTGCCTGATCCAACCTGAAGATGGAAGAAAAGTTCTTCACCAATGGACAAGGACCTGGCAATTTGGCGCAATGCCTCTCTGGACCTTTGTAACGCCCCGCCACATTCGAACGATTAATGGAGACAGTATTGCGTGGACTTACGTCCAGCCCGGGGTTTATCCTGATGACATTATTATAGTAGGACAACATCAAGAACATCTTAATAAGAGTCTGCAGTATCCCAGACTGCAAAAAGCTAACCCAAGCTAAGTCCAAAGAAATGCAGATTCTTCCTGAAAAGGGAAGTTTCTTATCTTGGAATAATATAATTCCAGCGGAATGGAGTTAAAACCACCCAGCAGCACTAAGGCAGTAGTTGATTGGCCCTGTCCAGAGACAGTACACGATGTCCGTGCCTTGACTTTGCACCCATACCGTCGCTCTCTTGTAAGGAATTTCTGCAATAGCAAGACCCTACATAAACTATCCGGAAGCTATCAAACTGACCAGAATGCGAAATCTTCAATAGTCTAAAACAGGCTTTATACCGTCCCCGTCTCTTGACCTATCCCCAACTGACAAATTTATCTTGATACGACGCTAGTAATGAGGGAATAGAGCGCTCTCAAAAGATTAAACGAAGAGTGCGTCATCGCTTACTTCAGCAAGAGCTTGGGTGCTTGTAGAAAGAAATTATTGTGTCACGCGTAAAGAATTACCAGCCATCGTGAAATCTATAGAGCCCACTTACTACCTCTATGGACGTAAATCTCTTCTCCGGACTGGATCATGCATCCCTTAGATGGCTAAGTAGGGAACCTGAAGGTACAGATAGCTCGCTGGACCTAAAGACTGCAAAGAATATGACTGAAACCAGCATCGCAAGGGAACTTCGTAATGAAATGCAGATGCGCTCTCGAAGACCCTGTAAAGAGAGTTGCAAACATTGCACGAATGCAGAGAAAAGTTCAAATGGAAGCCTGTGAAAGTTTAACTGAGGATGCCTGTCTCCAAGTGAGGTCTAAAAGGCACAGTTAGAAGATCCTGCTATTAGGCCACCTTGGAGAGGAATGAATTGGAAGATCGAACGACCACAAGAAATCGCTCCGGAAAGCCCCAAAAACGATATTGGGCTCCTTTGGGACTCCTTACACCCTAAGGATGGTGTTTTATATCGTAAGTGGAGAGTGGACGATGAGTTCTTGTCGCTGGCAACTAATTCCTTCCCGAAAAGCAGAATTCAAGAAGTTCTGCAGGAGAGACCTGCGACAGCGCAAGTGGAGTGCCATTTCGGAGTTATGAAAGCTGAGCAAAACCCGAGAGTGATTCCCATTGGGATAGACTTCGCGCTGACGTCAGAAAAATGGTGCAGAGAAGTTTATGGGAGCCCGAAAGGACCCAAACAAGAACCAAAGGCTGCTTTACAGCGCTATAATGTGGGCGCACCTTCGGAAAGAATGGCTTTGATATTTTAGGACCCTTCCTGTAAACGACAAAGGGCAACTGGTATGGGTACTGGTGGTAATATTTGGACCATTTCCACCAAATGGCCAGAGGCAATCCCCCATTCCAGATCAGGTTGACTGTGGCTGAAGAACCGGTTCTATAATGGATCAGTGGCATGGCGCACCCGCTGATATTACATCTCGGATCAAGGTACAACACCTGCCTCTTAATTTGAGCCTGCAAACTTTTAGGGAATTCCCAAGACCGGTCCACGGCGCTGGTATCCTGAGTCCGATGGCGATGGTCGAGGAGGTTTAATCGAACGATTTTAAACCATCTATCTCTTTATTTGTATCGAAGAATCAGACCGATTGGATACACATTTACCACTCTTTCTCTTGGCCTATAGGAGTAGACCATGAAGCGACCGGATGCACTCCAGCAGATATGCTTTCGCACGAAATGACTGGGTGATTTGCCATAAAGATATCTTATCGGACGACCAAGTGGATACGCCTTCCTCGGGAATGAATACCTGAATAATTCTAGTAAGTAATGTTTTGGAAAAGGCATATGCGTTTGCCAGAGAGCGAATTAAATTGTGCGAACGAATGAAGACTTGGCATGATTCCGGAGCAACCGGCCATCATTTTAAGGAGGGAATTCAAGTCTGGATGTATAACCCAAAGAGACGGAGAGGTCTGAGCCAGAAAATTACAGAACTGGGAAGGACCTTAATTATCGTCAAGAACTGAACGATGTCATCTAGAGTCTAGGTCACCTAACGCCGTGCACTACATCAATCGGCTAACCCCCACCGGGCTACTGACTACAGTCTGGAGGTAATGAGTATCGCCGACGTCAGTCTCTTGAAGAGGGGAGAAATATGAATATCGGAAAGTCACCTCCCAGCAATGGTAACTTATGGTTAAAGAGGTTTGCCAAGGTGAAGTATGGAGTGAGACCCTAAAGGACTCATGGCACGTATGACCTGGCGACATGACCATTTTTTGGCGCACTTTAAGGACAATAGATTATTCCCTTTCGAAAATGCACCTTTCTCGATATTTCTAAGAGTTTACATCTAGGATTTTGAAAAATTCTATGTGACGTCGGCCTAATCGGGAGTATATAAGACCCCGTTTGACGATGTGCAGCGTCTCTTGATCGACTGGTGACTTTACCGTGAAGCGCGAACGTCTTCGGAGTTCATCTGCTGTGTGAGCTAACTTCAGCTGGATCTGTTATTGCTGCATCAGGCTATTGGCTGGACCGTTTGTATAGATATTTGCTGAACTGTCATTACCTGTGAATTGCTGTCTATTTACATTGTAATCTGTGCAAGGACTATTGTTTCCTGTACCTGTGTTAGTTTTCCGGGTACATTTGTAAATAAACCCATTTATCCTGCGTGTTGGACTGTTTACACCATACACCCACGGTAGCATTTTGTGCAACACAGTACAAATCTAACGATTTGCCTCTGCTGTCCTGGTAACCTGATTGGAAATGCAAAAAAAAAGCAAATGATGTTGAAATTGGTGCAATTTGTCTATCTGCGTAAATTCTGCCATAATCTCAAGGAAAAATAGGTATCTCACCAATCGATACGTGTGCTTATAAGCCGAAGATTTACTGCACTTTAAAACCCTTTAAAAATAGTTTTATGTCAACATTTTTTAAAATATTGGTCTGAGCGGCGTTTTCAAATTCATTTTAAATTTTGAAATTCTGATTTTAAATATTTCCTCTGGTGGTTTGTCACAAATTGGTCTCTATCGTTTAATAATTTTTTTTTGTATGAAAATTGCTGAGATTTGTTCCTTCATATTATTGTGTGCACTAATCTCTTGGAGAGTTGCTCTGGTTGTCTCTAACACCTCATTTGAATGCAAAGTAAATGATGTCACTACGTAATTTTGTTCATTCTCCCAAAAATTCTGCAAATTGAGAAAAATAGGTAGTCTCACCAATCGGATGTAATCATTTTAAGTCATTTTAAACATTATTTGAGTGTTTTTTCTTAAATTCATTTTAGGGTTTTAAATCTTTAAATATTTGGTGGTTTGTCGACAAATTGGTTCATCGTTTTAATAATTTTTGTATGTGAAAATTGCTGAATGGGTTCTCTTCATGTCATTATTACAATCTCCTCGAGTTGTTTTGGCTGTCCTGTAACACCTCTGATTGAATGCAAAAGCAATGATGTCGAAATTACGCACGAATTCATTCCAAAAAATTCCAAATCTGAGAAAAATAGGTAGTTCCTACCAATCGGATGTAGTTTTATTTCAAGTCAACATTTTTTTGAAACATTGGTTCTGAGGTTTTTCAAATTCATTTTAGGTTTTGTGAAATTTGTATTTTTAAAAAATTCTCTGGTGGTTTGTCGATAAATTGTCATTGGTTCTATCGCTTTTAATAATTTTTTGTAGCGTGAAAATTGCTGGCATTGCTCCTTCTTCATACACAGTTCCAATGTCTCGAGTTGCTTCGGTTGTCTCAACACCTCGAGTGAATGCAGAAAGCAAATGATGTCAAAATTGCGCAATTTTGTTCATTTGCGAAAATGCTGCGAATTCGAGAAAAATCGGTAGTCTCACCAATCGGATGTAATTATTTTAAGTAAGCAGTAAGCATTTTTGAAATATTGGTTTGAGCGTTTTTTGCAAATTCATTTTAAATTTTGAAATTTGCATTAAAAAATGTCTCTGGTCGTTTGTGACAAATTGGTTCCATTACTTTTTGTAGCGTGAAAATTGCTAGCATTGCTCCTTCTTCATACACAGTACAAATTTCTCCAGTTGCTTCGGCTGTCTCAACGCCTCGATTGAATGCAGGAAGAAAATGATGTCGAAATGATCAATTCTGTTCATTCGCGAAAATTCTGCCAATTCCAGAAAAATAGGTTGTCTCAACAATTGAATGTGTGTTTAAAGACGAAGATTTACCGCACTTTAAAAGCCCTTCAAAATTATTTTATGCCAACATTTTTAAAATATTGGCTTAAGCCTTATTCAAATTCATTTTAAATTTTGAAATTTGCATTAAAAAATTTCTCTGGTCGTTTGTCGACAAATTGGTTCTATTACTTTTTGTAGCGTGCAAATTGCTAGCATTGCTCCTTCTTCATACACAGTACCAATCTCTCGAGTTGCTTCGGCGGTCTCAACACCTCGATTGAATGCAGAAAGCAAATGATGTCGAAATGCTTAATTTTGTTCATTCGCGAAAATTCTGCGAATTCGAGAAAAATAGGTAGTCTCACTAATCGGATGTAATTATTTTTAGTCAACATCTTTGAAATATTGGTTTGAGTGTTTTTCAAATTCATTTTAGCTTTTGAAATTTGTATTTTTTTAAATTTCTCTGGTCGTTTGTCGACAAATTGGTTCTATCGCTCTTCAAATTTTTTGGAGCGTGAAAATTGCTGGCATTGCTCCTTCTTCATACACAGTACCAATCTCTCGAGTTGCTTCGGCTGTCTCAACACCTCGATTGAATGCAGGAAGCAAATGATGTCGAAATTGCGCAATGTTGTTCACTTTGCTTTCCATTTTAATGATCTGAAAATGCATGAGAAGCATTAAAATTTTAAAAAAATCAAAATACACTATCCTGTAGAGAGTTGATTTCTCTTCAAAATAATACAAAACATTTCGTTGATGCGTTTGCCTGCATTTTTAAATTTAAGCATAAGATAAACGCCCATAGATTATTATTAAATTCAATAATAGCGCTATATTATTTTGCTGAATGAATTTCATCAATTCTTGACACTAAGTCCCTGGTAATCCTATAGATTGTCTTGATCGACTAGATTTGATTTGATCTACTAGATTGTCTCATTTTGAAGAGACACATAGATTATTTGAGGACGAAAAATGCACGGATCTCGGTAAAAGTCTCATAATAACGAGAATGGCATTTGGGCTGGCCGAACACCCACACCACATTAGCGGAGGACATTTGAGCCACGACGACATATTTAAACGGGTAACAGGCATACATGCATGAAACATCACCACATAACCCTGAGCCAGTAACAATTTAAATTATTCAAAAGTTGGGTAAATATTGGGCGGCTTTCTGCAGGGTGTTTCGAAAAAACGTGACCAAACTTTAAAGGTAGGTCAGGCATACTGAAACAAAATGAATAAAAATATTAATAAAGGGAATTATAAATGTGGAAGAGTAAGAAATAATAGCAGACAACGACAAGAAGTGAGAATCTGGTGAATGACTTCATCAGAGGCCAGACATTCATGCAGATTCAAAAATGGAATAGGTTTTCTGTAGAGGAAAAAGATTTTAAGGTCTGATACTTAATATCCTCTTTTGGCCTGAACCTATTCCGGGATGTAATAGAAAGAAAAACATTTATCCACAATGAAGAAATTAAAGACAGTCTGCAAAGAAGGGCTTAAAATCTTACCTCTTATAACATTTGTGGAGCAAAGAAGGACGCCTTACCACCAAGCGTGTGTTATAATGTAAACAAGGCAAATAGATGCGTGCACCTATCTCCATCTAGTGTCGGAAACACTAACTACAGATTTGAAAAAATTTTTGTATATTTTTCATAAAGATTTTTTAGGTTTTTTTTAATTTTATTTTTGATTTTTTATAAAGTTTTTTTGACGTTTCTATGCATTTTTTATAATTTTTATTTTCAATTTATTTAAATATTTTATTATTTTTTATTTATTTTCATTTTTTATTTTCAATATTTTGTTCAGATAAAATTGAAGGGGAGCCATTAAAAATGTAAGAAGGTGTAGAATGAATATCAAAGTCACTATCAGTGCAATGGAAAAATTGAGAGGAAAATTTTATAAATACTTTAATTCTTAATAATAACGTAGTGTACTGGGTAGCCATTTAGCTTTAACAAGAATACTGAAACAAATCATTTTCGCAATAGAACATGGGGACGGAAATGCAAAGTTAAAGAAAAGGTTACATCAGATGAAATGTACAACGCAGATAGAGTGGAACACAAATTTACAATAGCTCAACAACCATGCATGAATAAGAGCATGCGAAACGTGTATCGCCCGAGACCGTAAGTCCTTTGAACACTTACTAATTCGCCTCCAACACTCTTTAAGAATTCCAAAGGCTTGTTTGTTGGTACCGCGTCCTACTTGCCATTATCATATCTCACATGCCGGATACGGCTTGTTATTCATGCAACTTGGTTGTTGTGCTATTGAAAATTGGTATTCCACTCAACATGTTTTGTACGGGATCTGTTTTGTCAAGGATTAGTATTTTACCACCTTTAGAGTATCACCGGAACCCGTTTTTCACGAGAGAATTTACGAATATCTTGTATTCGGTCTAGAGAGGTGTGAAAGATATTAATTTTCAATGTGAATATTTTACAATGTCAATTAGTTTATAATTTCTGACTATTCAATTTTGAAATTTTTTCCTATTTCTTCCTGATATTACAATTTAAGTAATAAAAAAGGAAGTAATTTATTTAGACTTTTCGTTTTGAGAAAAGGATATCAATAATAACTAAACAATTTTTCAATTTATCTGCTGATCTGAAAACATTTTAGTACATTTTTATTCCTTAACTGGAACTTATCACTTACACATGGTTACTCTTTCTCTCTCGTACATATATAATATTTACGGTATCTGTATGTATGGTTTCAAACTACTGCTCATTATTAAAATTGAATGAGGGCCCTGATAATTAAGGGAAGGTTTCAAAAGAAAAACAAAATGTTGACGCTTTTTAAACTTTTGTATTTCTTATGCATTTTTTAAATTAATACTTCAATAACAAGTAATAATCTGACGTCATACGTGACGCTGCTGAAACAACCAATTGGCATGCTTGAAATTTCTCCATTTTCCCTATTCCTGTAAAGGTTGGTATTATGCTGCCCGCATACAGGTCGCCAGCATCTCCAAGGTTTTGTTTATTTCAATGAGAGACAGAGGTTCTAAGAGATCAAGAAGCTTTTCCCATATTCTCATCTTGAAGTCGCTAAGGGTTCACCTGCACAAAATAAGGTCTACTGCACGAAGGATGGTAATTACGTCGAACATGGAAGATTACCGTCAACTAAATCTGGAGGTGGTGCGTTTAAGGATGTTTTGCTTAAGGCAAAACTGGGTTATATTGCAGCCACTGAAGACGAGTATTCTGGTCTGTACATCCGTTATAAAACGAATATCATTACTTCTACTGAGTTTCGAACAACGGAACTAAGTAATAGTTGTGGTGTTTGTGTCATCTGGAGTATCCTGCTCTACTCAATCCACTGGTAAAGAGCCCCTTGTAGCGAATCCTCTTTGTATTTCCCACCTATGTTTTATCGCGAAAATGTCATCTTTCTGTATGCCTGACACACCATAAAATTTTGGCTATTTTTTAAACCCGGTAAGGAATACCGGCGTTTCATGAATTTCGGTAGCATATACAAGAATACAAAACATGACGAACAGGAAGACATACTTTATGAATACATTGATTAATTCCAGATGAATACACTTTAAGAACTGTTTTTAACAAGAAGAAACTGTCACACTGGCTATAATTAAGTATCGTCTGTTTGATGGACGGTTATCGTTTTCATCGTCAGGAACACACGTGATATTTGAATTAAAAATACAGTAGAGTCTCCCTACAACGAAGTCTCCCTACAGCGAATTTCTCCCTATAACGAAATTTTTAATCGGAATGTTAAATGACATTCAAAATATTCTCCATATAACGAAGTGGTTGTCTCCCTATAACGAATTTTTTCAGACCTATATCTTTCCGATTTTTGTCATTTTTGAAGAAAGTTGCTGATTTCTGTGCAAACAAATCGCTGACATGTGCCTGTTTCTAGAACCACTCGCATTGTTCATTCCAGCGATAACACATAACAATAGAATGCTATGTGAAGGGTAATGCAGTTGTGGGGACCTGGGTTTCTACAGAGGGAGCAACATTTCTACGGGTCAAGATTCCAAGAATCGGGGTGGAAACAGCAAATGGATGTGACAATACGCATTTTATGTTTATCCATACTAGTACATATTATTCTCTAAATTGGTGAATTGTCTTCACTTTTGAGCATTTTATTTATACAATAAAAATTAGTATAATTTTAACAAATTTATATTAAATATTACTTCATTTTTATTGAAAGTCATACTTAAATATTTTTGAACTTATCGCACATACTGAAAGGTTTACAACATTTACTTAAATATCTGCAAAAATCTCTAATCTCCATATAACGAAATTTTCTCTATAGTGAATTTTTTTACTGGAACCAAGCGATTTCGTTATAGGGAGATTCCACTGTACATTACTGATACCCCATCTTCCGAACAGTCAAAATAGCTAATGTAGGGGATCTTGCATCTGAGGATTCAACACGAAATTCTTTTATCTCTGTTATAAAATCAATCACAGATTATCAAAAATGTTATCAAATAAAAGATGAGACTTATGAGAGCATGAGTTATTTTGAAAGATCAGGGTCTTTTAACAAAGCAAATTTAAACAGAATATTAATAAACACTATTTATTAACTGGTGCTTTCTAGAATTCCCATCTATTGCAAGTATTTTTATAGCGATAGTTTAGCATTGTTTTCCTGAAACAAATATAAATATTAGATATCTTTTGCTTTTGTTTCCGTAATGAAATTAATAATGCAGCATGCGTGGTTGCTTTTCTCATATTTCATACATTTTATATTATTATATGTAATGTCTGGAAAACTAGAAATTAGAATAAATAACAAGACAATAAATTATTAAATATCTTATTAAAACAACTAAAATAATAAATAATTGTTGTTCGTTGAATAGTTATATTGATTGCTAATATCAGTAATAATAATATTTTAATAATTACAGTTATTTGTATTCATTAATATTGTATTAAAACTAAATTATCATTACTGCCATTGAAACCAACTGTGTATATATCTTGAAGTATTTTTCTACATCAAAATAAATTAGAAAAAACCATGTTTATTATATAGAATTTATTTAAAATATTTATATCAGCAATTTCTGTGTCTAATGAATATTATATTTCTATTTATGCTACCAGAATAAACAGCAAAAAATATGAATTAGAATAAGTAATATATCTTATTAAAACAACAAAACAATATTTATTATATAGTTAATATCAGAAAAACATGCAATACTTAATACAAGTTATTTAAATAATTAATCAAATTATGAATAAAAAGGCGCATTTTAATATAAAACAACTATCTTATTTTTGATAATAAATCTCGCTCTATTGTTTTAAGCTTATGAAAAAGTTTAATTCTCAGAGAAATTTAATTTTTCTCTTCACTTAACCAGAAAATTGATATTTTTTCTTTCAGTCTGATAATATTTTTTTTAACCTTTTGTATGCAAAATTATTTTGAGCCGCCTAGTTAAGAGGATTAATATTAATTATTAGGACTTTTATTCATGCCGTTGTATTGTTCGATACAACGACCGGGTAGAAATTTTTTTTGCCTCTCTTCTTAAAGCTTAATATTACTTGACAGCTTATCTGGGACACTAACTAAAAGGTTAACATTTCTAATTTTCCCTATGACTGAATGTTTAAAGTGTGTTGACGATTTTAAAGAAACTCCTTGGAGTATATTTTGATAATTTTATATTAATTATTTTTCTAAATCGTTCTTAATACAGGCCAAGAGATTTTCTATCAATAGTACTGCCTTTTTTTCACTTTTCTTTAAAAGACATGATTCAAATTTCAAAGTTCAGTTTCAGATTTTCACATTTCTTCTTTTAAATATTTTTTCCTCAATTTTGTTCTCGACTGCTTCGAATCTTTCATTACGAAATTCAGTTTTATGATCGAACCTCACATTATTATTATTATTAAGTGATCATAATCTTAGACAGTGCATTACAATATCATATAATTCGCGCCGCCCCAAAAAAAAGGTGCGCCTTTTACAAGGAAAAACAAGTTAATTTTAAATCGTTTATTTTTATAAGATTCTCAAGTTTTCATTCATATGGTCTTTTTTTCATCCATTTCATTGCAAGTTCCAAATTTTTGAAAGTGTAGTGCACAACTGCAAGTTCCA
>BGPR01013862.1:0-14438 GCA_013235015.1 Araneus ventricosus | reverse complement strand
AACTTCCAATATTTCAACTGGAATATGCACATTTGTAATATAAAAGTGTGAAGGCTATATGAAAGTAAAAAAAAAAACAATCGAAATTTAGATATAAAAAGCAAGAAGTCAGTTTCATAGTCAATTCATTGATACGGTCGCGCCTATCTCTGAATTACAAATAGGAAAAGATGACAAATAGTTCGTCGAAAGGATGTGGAAGAATAGACAAGGTCATGCTTTCGTAGCACCCTCTTGTAAAAAAGGAAATTCTTCTCTAGTGCATCCTTCACATGCGCCCGCCCGCTGGAAGGTTAATTTTAATAATGCCCTTATTTGAAACTTAAATGCAAAATAAAATTAGGAAAATATTCTATGGGATTGAGGTGAATGGTGCCCTACATTTGAAAGGTGTATCCCCTAGTTACACTCGGAAAAAGCAGAAACATGTGAAAAAATGGAGAAATGTATGAGAAACGTATCACTGAAATGCAGAAAGAAAAATAGGGGATTTATTAATTACAAAATAAATATAAGTCATAAAAATTCTGTAGGCATTTATCGACGCTTTTCAAAATCAAAAAGTGAGTTAGATAATTAAATCCAATACAACCGCTATCCGCGCATGCGTAAAACAGCAGGAGCTGTACTTTGCGCATGCGCTGAATTTATGTTCGTTTACATCTCATTTTAAACGGCTATTTTAAATATTTGCGACTGATTTCAAAATCTCCTTATGCCTAAAAACGAAATTCCAACTTTGGCCGGTGCACATCAAATGCAAAAAGGATTCGTTTGTTGCGGGATGATGAAAATCAAGAGGAAAGAGAATTCGCTTGGCGAATAACAGAGGAAGAATGTCCATACTACGGAAAGGAGAGTCGTCTGTTGAACAGAGTACCCGTCTCTCTTTAAATCGCATTACAGTTCAATCATGTATTGAACAGATAAACGCGTGCAGAGCCGCGGGTACAACGGCTAGTATTTCATATATGAGAAAGCAAAGACTAATATATAAACACTGATTAAATTTAAAACTCTTCCAAAATAGCATGTCCTCCACTTACCTATCCCAAAACTTTTCAAGTGGAAATATCTGCGATCAGAGCCTATCCATTACCTAAAACTTCAAATCAGCAGCCCCCAATTCCTTCATCAATTCTCCCATCATCTCCTTGGGACTCGCGAAGATCCCCACCAGTACCCAATCTAATAAGTAATATTAATATCATAATCTAAAATGAGAAATTTCATCCCTGCATTATACATTAGTTGGAATAAAACTTCCAATTATTTGAACAATTCAGCTGGCGAAGTTAACGACTTGGCAAGAATCATCGCTCGAGATCAGCGCTGCCTTTCCCGAGTCATCGGAGGTATCTATCAAAATATCAGCTGATTATCGGATTAGGCCTGTCCTAGCGGTGGGGATTAACGGCTCTGTGGTATTGCTCTGGTGGCTTAGTCGCAGCAAATATTATTAATACTGACTGCGAGTGAGAGACCCGAGTTCTTTATTAGGACCGGCACGAAGGAATTCATCGTTTTATTTTCCGATTAGCGGCTAATATTCGATAAAGATAGCCCTTATTAAAGTTTTGCATCACCCTTAGGATTATGCAAAATCGATCGATAGAGTCTTTGAAAGCCGCAGTGGACTAGTGGTAAGGACTCGGCTGACAGATCATTTAGTCCTGGTTTAAAACCAGATTCCACCAAGGGGTCTATTCTGGTACCCCCAAATATCCGTCGTGTGTGATGCATGTTAAATCTGACGTCGAGTGTCAAACATTTTCAGTTCCGTGGTGCGGAAGTTTGGATAGCAGAGTGTCGAGTCAGGTATCGTCATTGCTGAAATTTTAAAGAAAGTGTGCGAACTTGAATGACTTTCACAGTAGAAGTTGTTTCCCGATACATTAAACAAAGGATTCTTTTGCTGCATTAGATATATTGATTGTTTACTTGATTCCGCTAAGTCACATTTAAAAGAAGTATCATCACAAAAGAAAAGGAAGTAAAAGATGTACATTTATATAACAAATCGCAATACATCCTTCAAACTATAATTCCAAAAGCATTTTCATATCTTGAAAAGCAAGTTAACATGCGTAAAATACACAAAAGTCTGTCCGATCATGCATAAGATAGGACAATGAATTCCACATCATTTACACCATGAAATTACTTCACAGTGTCTGGGCTTATCTGAATTTCTTGTTCCTAAGAGTAAAATAATGCTCTTTATCATATGTTTTATAAAAATTTTAATGCTTCAAGGTAATATAAAAAATAAGTGTCTTATTTTCACTGTCAAATTAGATGAAACTTAACTGAGAAGTAAAATCTCACTACTATAATAATAATAATAATAATCTCTTTTAAATATAGAATAATATGACTGTGTTAAAAATAGCAAAACTGTCAGTCTTAAATTTCATAAGATGTTGGAAATAAGACAACGATTTATTTTTAAAAACATGCAAATTTTTATTTCTCACTGTCTTAAAATTCATATAATCATGCTTCAAAAATATATTGTCAAAAGAACTACGGGATTTAATTTTTTTCATGATGCAATAAATTTTTCCTGCTTTTTTTTCTGAAAATGGTATGTTGTTTAAATCTGAAAATAATTCCTAATTTTCTATTTTTATCATACATTCTAAGTAATTAAAGATATCGCTATAAATATAAAGTACCCCTTTTTTTCCCTAGAAACATGGTGACGTAATTTTAAGTACTTGACAGCTACTCATAATTAGTCATTTAATAAAAGAGCTATTTTTAGCAGTTGTACATATAAACAATAACTTCTTGAAATTCTTCAGACGGCATCAAAGAAATTAATGAGAAGCCTACACGACAATTCACTTCTTTTAAAACAACATTTCCATCAACCGCAAGTGACATCCAGAAAAGTTTTTTTTTATCTCTCGTTTTTCTACTTCTTTTTCGACTTCTCACAAATGAATAAATTTATTCTTCTGAATAAATTGCATCACAACACCGAAGAACAAAAACGGGGCGCTCATACATAGCGCGTTCCGTTTCCTAAAATGAGATTTTAATGTTTGAATACGAAACAATTCTTCCAAAGATTCGTTCGTAAACAAATGCAATTTGGTTTAAGATCCAAAGAAAGGAAAAAAGACATTGACCCGAGAAATATCACGTTACTAAAAGGCATCGGGACAGTCAAACATTCGTCTCTGTCATTTCTCGTATTGTGATATCTCTTTCGAAGATCGCCTACCATGCCAAGCAGTCGTGTCATTTTTCTGCGTTGTTTTTTTAATGGGCCTTTGGCTCATCTTCTCCAAGCCATGGCAGCGGTCCAGTTGCCAAAAGAGGATGGACATTAACCCTTTGAAACGAAATCTGTGCCAACGACCCAAAGGTTTCAAAGATTAAAGGGTGACGTTTGTCTACATATTTTATATCTTTATACCAGGCCAGTTCGGTGGATCGTTGGATAATGCGTTTCAAAATACAAGGTGTTAGATGCTTTGGAAGAAAATGAAAACAGTTTGGGAGTTAGAAAGGAATAAAGATGGATACATTTTGTCTGCAGACAAAAAAGTTTTTAGTTTCTAGGAAGTAAAAGTTATTGAATAGAAGAATAACGATGTTTTTGAAATTTATATCAAGTGATATGAATTCTGCCTGATGTAATTCAGTTAGATTTTCTCATCAATCATTTCTTGAATTCCATCGTTTGAGAATTTTTTCGGAAATAAAATGGAGGAGATTCATATTTTAAGCCTGGCATGAATAACAGAATAGAGCGAACAAATTTTATTCGAAAATATTACATTGCCGTTTTCTTGATTTATACGATGTTGTGAGCTAATAAACTATTTATGCAGTACATTGATGATGATAGGATGTAACAGATGTTGCTAAAGCTGTCTATTTTATTTATTGGAATAAATATAAGTTCAATACCAGATACTGCTTTTGATGGAAGTTAACCCTGGAATTTTTGTTTTGATTGATTTATAAGCAGGTGCAGTGCTTTTAGAAATAAAAAAACATGCTCTTAATAATACATTGTGTAATGCATATTTGTTTTCTGTGCAGTTTGGAACATTACCTTATAGACGGACAGATGTACAAGTATTGTATACAGATATTGATCTTTCAAAAATGCCAAGACTAGTACTTTTGGACGATTTTACTCCGGAAAGGGGTGACAGGCAATGAGTAAGATACGCGCTTTTACGGGGTACAATGTTAGGTCCCGCTAAGTAAAGTGTAAACACCTCCCCTTCCATTTTTCACTTCACCCCTATTTTGGTGAAATCGACTTCGCCTGGCGCATGCGCAAAAGGGCGGAGAGTTTCGGGATCCGAGAATTATCAGTACAATGCAAGAAAGTTTGTTTCTTTCTTCATATAAGTTACTATAGATACTCTATACGAGCTGTAAAGCATACCTGTACAGTATTTTGTTCGTTAATTACAACTTTATGTACTATATTTTATAATAGATGTAAATCTCTGTACGTTATTTTCTGAAGATTTTCATAAAAATATGCTTTTCACTTACAACAATTTAATTGGAAATATATTTATGTTTAAAACATTCACCTGCTGTATTATGCGACTTTATTTCTCGTTACAGATTATGCGCTATTTGAAATGAAAAATACAATATGAAGAACAATATGAGTAAAATTAATCTTATCATTTTTCTTTTTAAGGTACTGACGCAGTATCAACAGGTTTTCCCCCTCAGCATATCTACTGATACAACTATCACACACGTAACTTCCTAGCAAAAATAATCAAATGTCAATCTATTTTACCATATTGTATCACTAAATATATAGAAAGATTCAGTGTTCAGTGTAGAAATTGTTGGTGGAGGGGGGGGGTAGGAAGCACAAAAAATTACATAGGAAAATATCAGAGGAAACGCCAATCGGTTAAGCTAGAGGTCGCTGTTTACGAGCTCTGTAGTTGAATCGGTAACACCCGATTCGACCAGTCTGCCCTTTTTTTTAAAGCCATGGTTGATGATACCTGTTTACTAGTAGCAAAAGTCTCCAGCTCCTCTGCAGATGCCCGCGAAATGCAGGATATTTTTGAAAGTCTTCGACAATCCATGTTCCCCCGTTGTGAAGCGAACAGAATTGTGAAAAGTAAGAACTTTGAGCAGTTGTGAGACTGCATTTGTGTGCATGTTCAATTGTAAAGAATCTCCAAAGACTTTTCGACCGTTATTATCTTGCATAAACGCCATGTCTTCACCAAGCACTGATAAAACTCGGCAGTTCTTGCACCGAGGAGACTTACTTGAAAATCAGAGTGAAAACCGAGATTATTACGATTACGTGCGCAGTGTATACAGTTCAGTTTGAAAATTTATAGAATGGTAGATGATTATCTATAAACAGCGGAATTATGATAAAGATAGTAAATTCTTCTAATAATTTGGATATATAATTTAATTCTCGTTTAATATGCAGTAGTCCCCGCTTGTAGTGATCACGGATATAACGATCAGACGGTTGTACTTATCCAAATAACGTAGAACGGATCCCCCGTTTCTAAATACATAGACAATCCGCCTGTTATAGTGATCAACAATTCTCTTGTAGTGATCGGTTTCGATGGTCGGACAGGATGTTACCATAAAGAACTGCTTTCGCCTTGGAGGTTTCATCAGGACCAAACAAGAAGAAGATCCTGATGTCATTGAAAAATCCGCCGAACCTTTCTGAAGAGGAATCTGAGGTCTGAAACAACGTTGACTCAAACTTGGAGAAAGCTGAGAAACTACAGAAGAAACAAAATGTCAAGCATGGATGAATCGAAGACATGGCCCGAAAGAACATGAGGACAGCGACAATTAAGGCTGGTCAAAAGAGAAATCACCATCAACCTAAAAAACTCTCCAAGCCCCTCGTATTTTAAGAACTGTCCAATACCATGCTGCATGTTTTCATAAACGTTTTTCATCTGAACAGTTTATCCAAGGAATGATTGAAAGAAAAAGAGATTACTTTCAATAACCTTTTCAGGAAAACTAAGCGTTTTAGGAACATTCAATATTTTTAACTTTTTTTTCAATTCTGTACATTGCATCTCTTTTAATTTCTAGTTAAAGCGACTCAACACATACTAACAATGTTTTGTGGACGTTTTTTCTGTTATCCTTGTATGTCTATAGATATGTATTATTTTTAAGGCATTTCGGATGCACTGATCATTCGTGTGTAGTGATCACTTTGGCTTTGACCGAAAGTGATCACTAGAAGTGGCGTCCATTGTAGCATTGATATGTCAAATAAACAGTTTAATCTATACTGAGTAACAGAACGATACATTCGAGCAGTAACATTTTGAACTATGGAACTAAAAATTCTGTGTGATAATATAAAATGAAAGAAGTTTCCCGTCTAGTTATTGACACATGAAAGAATTTTAAAAATCCCATTTCTCCGTCTTCGTGTATCTTCTAGATCAGGGGTTCCCAAACTTTTTTCCCTCGCTTACCCCTTGTTAAGTCTTTTTATTTTCGCGTACCCCCACTGAGATATCCCCCACAAACATTCGTCTATACAAAAAAGCTTTTATCAATAATATTAATGGCCTACGTGAGCTTAAGAGTCAAATGACTGGAATTTATAACATTTGCAGGACTTATTTTTGGTTTTACATTTTTTCCATTTTTCCAATACTATTAGTTCAATGCCAAAACAAATAAAAACCGTATTGCAATGATTGCGCATTAACTTATAAGGATAGCTAAAAATTATACTCTGTAATAATCAACTATTGAATTGGAAGAAAATTTCAATGCGATACTTGAGCCTGTTTCATGGAGCTAAGTTTTATCAAATTGGTTTCAAATGAAGACGGATACAACGTCATGTCTGGAGCTGTGAAAGCCAAATATCAATCAATTACCAGGTTTCCTTTTTCTTTCTTTTATCTTATTTCGAGTGTAGGCTTTAGGACTTGCAAATCGTTCACTTTGACTTTTCACATGAACTCGGGGAAACAAAAATCTTATAATTTTAATCCCTTATTTTTCTTGTTTCAGCCATTACCAGCTTTTATTTCGCGTGCCCCCAGGGGTTCGCATACCATAGGTTGGGAACCTCTGTTCTAGATCATCCAGGTGGCGCTCCCAGTCATATATTTCCATGTTATTCTGGCTTATTTTTGGGGTTTCAACCTCCTCTGACTGCCTTTCCCTCTTCGTAAAAGTGTTTATGCTGCATTTTGAATCATCCTGTATAACGGTAAGGTTTATGCTAATGACGATAATAATTCTAAATTTTACTACAGAAATGCATGTGGGATTTCGTTCAATTAAACAAAATGCCCACGGATGGGATACCTTTAAGGGGTAAGTAGTTCGGGTTTATGTCTAAGGGAATTAAGGGTTTTTATCTGATTAAATTTAGAACAAAATATTACGCAAAATAAATGAGTAGACTTCAAGTTAAATGCAAAAACATTTATTTAAATACTATAGGGAGAATTTACAGGGGGGAAGATATATATACATAGAAAGTTAACGAGAAAATAGCTAATTTACATGAAGTCATGTTTACTAGGTCGAGCCAGATTAACGAGGGATATATGTTACGGGTTAAGAATATTACGGTATTAGAGATTTACAGATTAGAGAGCCATAAGGAAAGTTAGACGGGACATAGTTACCATAGTGGGAAGATCGGCGGCTTAACTGCGCCAAGACTGATCTGATTTACTATAGAGGAATTGAGAGAGGTTTTAACATTTCGGCTGCCTGCGGTGTGCTGCCCTGCTTTCAGCGTGCAGTCTGGTTTTGTTAGGAAAAAAGAGGGCGCTGCGCGTAGTTCGTGCAGAGCAGAAATCTGGCTCCATCTATCGCCAAAAAATTAATCTAGCTCTTACATCCCTCTTTGTACAGTGATTAAATTCTTCTTTACGGGTAATATCCTACAAACATTACATATTTTCTTTTCTAATGACTTGCAAAAGAAGGAAACACTTTCCCGCGTTTCCTTTAATACCAGCCTAAAAAGGAATATTTTAAGATTTTTTTCTCCTAATCTAAATGCTATAAATAATATAACTACAACTCATCACTAATGTTAGGTGAATATTCCAAATGGCCGATTTAAATTGTCCATGGAAATAAATGTGCTAACTTTAAATACGAGGGGGAGAACCCAATTAAGATGTAAAATAATTTTAATTATTACAAAAAAATTATGAAAATGTTCTATGATTAATGTATAATAAATGCAAATTTCTTGAAATTAACGATGATAAATATCATTCGCAGCTCTAAATTCCAAACTTTTAATCTATCGTTTTTACAAATTCTCAAACTCCTTTCAAAAGAATTTTCTCATGATTAATAAAGAAATAAAAATGAACATAAATAAACTGAAAAAAGGATTAAGGCGTTAAAAAAAGCTTACTATTAATAAATATTAATTTCTAGGAACAATAAATAAATCGAGAATAATTAATTGCTGGATTTAAAACTTCTTTCATTTCTCTCGATTTTTTTATTCGAATAAAAAAAATTCAATACCTCGTCATCAGTTACAGCGATGCATATCTTTATATATGGCTTTTTCCACATTTATACAAATTATTGAATCAAGCTTGATCTTAATCGCATTAAAGAATCTAGAAATTTGAAATTTCTTTTTGATCTTTCGTTTCAGAATCAAATCTGCATCAAAACCATTTTTGAGCATTTAGGTAATTTGCAACGATCATTTAAGCGTTAATGAAAAAAAGTTCCTGCTGCTTCGTTGAATATTGTCCATCCGCGTGGAATATTTGAGATATGTTCTTTGAGAGAAGCTATTTCCGGCAATTTATATTTTTTTAGGATCTGAATTATTCATAAAAATATATCGTTCTATTCCCTGTTCTTTTTTTTTCGCCTTACGTCTCAAGTTAATCTACTGAAACGTAACTTCTTTTTTCTTTTATTTCTTTTGCTATGCATGAAAAAAGTGAGTCGTAAAGTATTTTCTCTTCAACACGTTGGTTAAAAGTCAGGATTTTGAGATAAAAAGTAAATAAATAACTTGAACTATTGATCTAATTTAAAATTCTGATGACACTTTTTTTAAATTTATTGGATTGGCATACAGCTTCATTTTAATCCGAAAACATTTTAATTAGCAAAGAGAGTAGAATTAAAATGAATTATTCGAAGCCATATTTAATAATTGCATTTGGTTCAAATATAGATATACCCCGGTATAACGAACCTGGAATATAGCGACCCCTCAGTTATAACGAACTCCTACGTCGCTAATGTATTTTGAAATGCTTGTAACGAACTTCAGAAGCAAGGAATTCGGATATATTTAGGGTTGCTATAATTGCCAAGCATTGATACGGGACTTTTAATTGCTAAATAAATAAAACATGAAAAAAGTGGGTAGGTAATGGTTTATTTGACTGATAAAAAATCAATAAAGTTTAAGCAATCAATAAAAAAAATGAACACGTAGTCTAGTCATATTTTAAAGTTGATTTTATTTTCTTATTTATATCATTTTCTTCTTTCACTTAATTATAAAATTGGGCTCAGGTCATTGTAAAATTACAATGACGCAGAGTTTAGAGTGAAAACGGGACAAATTGTAGTACGGGACAGCGTAGTTGAATACGATGACTGAGCCGTATATACAGGACATATGACAACCCTAAATATAGTGAACCAAAATTCCCACTTTTCAAGCTAAAAGGTTAGAAAAGCACAGATTGGATGCTTTTTTCTCAAAGTAGAACTGAGCATTTCGAATGTTTCTAGCTGATTTGATTAAATCTGTTTAAAGACGATTTAAATCTGTTTAAGACGAAGGTAATGCAAGTTCAGGTTCTTTAATTTTTGATACGAAAGCAACTGTGAACATTTTACAAAGCTTCTTTGCAACAGAAACTGCGAATAAAAATGCTATGTATTCGTTTTTTAATTGATAAGAAACTAGATGAAATGTATCTGAAATCCAGTTGCTTTCAACAAAAAATCACGGCTTGTTTTCATACTTTAGAGAAATAAATGTAAATATAATTGATTTCGTCCTTTACTATTTTTTTAAAAGAAATATTTATCTTAATTTTTATAGCCCATAAATAATTATAATTCAGATTTATAATTTTTTTCAACAGAAAAATGTGTTTAAGGTTTATAGAAGAGTTTGGGTAGCCTATATTTGGAAAATAGGGTATAGCGAATTTCTGGATCAGTCAGTTGAGAGTTCGTTATAACGGGGTTTTACTGTAGTTTTCTGATTGACAGTGATCTCAAATCTTATATAAGACATTTTAGGAAAAAAGTATTATTTATAACTGCAATAGTAATTATTAAAGTTTTCATAATATATTTTAAATTTGCTTAGATTTAAGGTTAGAATATCTTTTCAGAACAATAGATTAGAAAAATACTGCACATTTTTATGTGTTCTAATTTTTTTTCACCTAGCAGCAATTATTAAGCGAAATTTCAAATGTAACAATGAATGAGAAATATTTTAAACTTAATGATGGCTAATGTGTAAAAGATAGCTTAAAACCAGAACTATTTATATTTAAACATATATTATTGGATTCTAATTTGTAGAAAGAACGTTTCAAAAAATTTTCGTATAAGGATTTCTTATGCGATAAAAATGTATCTTCAGAATTATAATTGGAATTTTTCATCTTTTGTCATACAAATTTGACGTGTTATAAAACAATTAAAGATCAAGTGGAGATATATAAGATAGAGAAGATATATCGGATTATTAACAGTGGCAGATTTTACTACAACGCAAACTAGGCGGTACATTGGGGATAATCTATCACGCGAATCTACATTATGTCAGGGAATTTGCCTTTGTAAAAACAATACAAAGATAAAGTGGAGATATATAAGAGAGTAGAGATATTCGGTTCATAACATTGGAGTTTTACTGTATTACTACAACGCAACCCTAGGCGCAGGCTTGGGGATCTAATCTATCAGGCGAATCTACATTGTGATAAATTTAATATTACATTGCTATACACTTTTTACTGTACAGTAAATATATAAATAAGTATGTTATTAAATTATTGATATTTATAATAACAGTTAATAAAATGTATTGAAAAACGTTTCCCTTTTCTGGTGCTTTTTAAGTACTATTTTGTTAACTGAAAAAAACGGTATTTTTTTATGTCACATTTATTCATTGTTCGCTTTGTATGTGAATGATTTTTTCCCTATAGACACAAAATACCCTTCCAATTCCCTTGTTAATTAAAAGAAGTTATTGTCAAATAATACGCTGCCACATTAAAATTCTGAAGCCATTTAAATTTTGAAAAAAAAGTTTGTATTTCGCATTTGTGATAGGATTATTTAAATTTTCTCAGTATGGACTATATTTAAACAAAAAGTTGCTCTGGTACTGTTCAGCTTACCGTATGAGGTACGGAACTGTAATATTTATATTTTTTAGTCCTTATAAAAATAATCATAATAAAATAACTAATTTGCTCTTATATTTGTAGAAAAAAATGGTAGTGAATTCCAGATGAAAGACGATAAATTAGATGGAAGTGAAACGTTTGAAATGATTTTTATAGATTTCTACATTGTTTTAATTCAATAGAATTCTGCAATAATATAAATTACTGTATTCACTTTAAAAGGACGTATTTCTTTAAGTCAATAAATTTTTGGATTGTGGAAAATTATTTTTAAGTGAAAAGAGCCGAATATTTATGTAAATTGAATTACTAATAATATCACTAATACATTGATAAAAATAAAATGCCTTTTCTGTGGAAAATATTTTCAACAATAATATCAATTAATGGGTATGGATAACAAGGAAACAATAAAATTCTACCGTCGCATCCAAATCTTTTAATCGGTTTAAAGCTTTATCTGCTTTAAATAAACAACTGTCAGCTAATACCTTCTGTCACAAAATGAATTAAAAAATCATACAACACAATGAAAGTAATTTTCGAAATTTTTAAGTTTCTTAGCATAATAAGATGAATTAAATGAATACTTCACAATTGCTTTTGTTTACAATTTTAGCATTTTACATCTGAATTTCTCTTGATCTTGAATTTAAATTTTTATTACTCAAATGAGTTAGAAACATCTCACAGAGAAAAATAAGCATAACTCATATATGATCCTGAATATACCCTTTTGTTTTGAATCTGGAATTGTTTTCCCAAATTATTAACTGTAGTGCATTGTGAACTGAGAGAAAATAAAGAGTGATGGCTGTTTGCAACTGCAGATTAGACTTTAATGGCTTGGACGTGTGCAAGTACGAGGATATAACTGGGGACCTATTGGTTCCGAGCCGAACATCCTAACCACTAGACAAAAGGAATTCCCAATGTCCGGAGGCGGATATTGGCTTATAAACATCACAGTAAGATGGTGGCAGTACGGTGCACTACAGACGCGATGTTCTTTGAGCTACCGTTACAGAATTTTATCGTTATATAACAATATGTTTATCGTTTTTCATAGTTTTTGCTGCGAAAAGTAGATTATAATCTAAGAAGCATTTATTTCCTATAATTTAGCTCTAAGTCATCATTATGCTAATCTAAACCCTTTGACTCACGGACTGAAACGAAGAAGAAACACACAATTGTTGGTTACTGTTATTCATCTCTACTAATAATACAGGAGAATGTGTATGTGTGTGTGCGTGTCTGTCTGTGGGACTTAGCGATACGGAATTTGGTACATACATGCTTTGAAGGGTGGGAATGTGCACCTCGGAGCCACTTTTCTGAAATTATAATTAATTAAAAATTAAGCGATATTTTGGCGTATTTCCTTAATAACTTCCGAAAATATTATACTACAAATGTAATTTTTACGCCATCTTAAAGTAAGTACAAAAAATTAACTTTCCATTGATATTAATTAAGTTTCTGGAGAATACTTTGTCCAATTAGAATAAATTAAAAAAAAAATATTTTTTGGCATAAATTACAACAATACTTTTCATTGTTGTAATGAAATTCAAACCACTTTCATCGTCTAAACAAATATTTAATTGCGTGTTTCTCATCCATTATTGAAAGATAACGAATCTACTTCCTCTTTCATTTCATCAATTTTACTCCGAAATCTATAAGCGAAGTCCTTTAAGATAGTTAGTATATTAGGAAATGCATCCAGTACGCTGAAAGATGTTTCAATTCTTTTTATCAGCATGTTAATCCAGCTAACATGCTGCTGGACGTAAAATGTGCCGCGCCATTTTAATATTGAAATCAAATGCGTATTTTGCACGAAGAATAAGAAAGTGAAGCTGGCGCCTACAGGGTGCAATTAAATGTTGACTGGTACGGGCAGATACTTGACTCCATTAGGGACATTACCGTAGACAATAAACGAAACAGGTGCAAGTGCTACTACAAGAGAATGGGTTTAATGTCTATCACAATTTAAAATTTCAAATGTCTTTTCTAAGGGAATCATGAATATCAAATTATGTAGAAGAGATTCAGTTGAAATTATATTCCCGGCGAACAAACTGGTCGCCGCAGGCGGCTAGAAGTTAAATAAGGTAACCCAAACATGTTTAATGCTTGGATATGAAAAAGAAAGTTTTGATGTTCAGAAAGAGTAATTTATATGATTGTATTATTTTTAACCAGATTCCTAAGATGAAATGATGATGTGCAGGAGTTTAAACGGAGTCCGTGAACTCAATGGTTTTTAATTTCTGTTCACTATCATTGCTGTGAAGTAAGTATCATTAGAACTTAAGATCTTAGACAGTCTAAAACAGCTTTTACCAATCTGAGAATGAGGTATTAAGCATATAATAATAAGCATTAAGCATATTAATCAATATTGTTTAACAAAAAAAGCTAATGCTATTGTATTTTAGTTATCTTTTAAAATAGGAGGTCTTCAGTTTCACTTTGAATTTGTCCGAAGGTGGATGCAAACTCCGCTCTTGCAGGTTTTCGGCCTTCTGGCTGAGATAAACGTGTTATCATGACTCTGCCATGCATTTTATATTAAACTGTAACCTTGATTTTTAAAATGTTTTATTATTGTACCGTATTTAATGAATTTGCATTGTTATTTCTGCCATATATCAATTGTGATGTGTAGCTGCAAAAGTGGTCATCTCCAAATAAGAAAAGTTTTGATAAAATGGGATTTTCTGTCACATCTAGTCAGAATGAAATTTCAAACTGTATGGCATTCGAAGCGTTTAGACATTGTGTTCTAGCATGCAATTTATGATGGTCAGATATTAAGAGGGTCAAATGGACTTATAATCTTTCAGAAAACGTATTTTTGAAAAGTGGAGATGGCCAGTCTTGAAGCTACACGACACAATTATTGTACCCATTTTCTACTATGTGTGTCTGCTCATTATTACTTGTACCGTACACGAGTTATGGTACCCTTCTTCTCCCATGCGTGTCGGCATTATTTCATATATCATATATCAATTA
>BGPR01013861.1:18334-30898 GCA_013235015.1 Araneus ventricosus | reverse complement strand
TTTAAAAGTTTCTGAGCAGTTTTAGTGATATTATCTTTGTGAATGTACGATGACTTATGATGAAAAATGGCATCTGCGTAAACTTTCTAAGCGCAATATATTCTTTTTTGAAAACGTCCTCTAAAACTTATTTTTCTGAGTTTAGAAATTCCCATCACTCAGTGGAAAGGTGCTTACTAATCACAAGATCGTATATATTACCTTAGTCATGCCAATGACATAATGCGTATGGATCTTTGATAACATGTGACGCATTAAATGTTAAAACAAATGCAAAAGCCTAAGGCAACGAGGAGTGCCTTAACACGACCAGGTTTCTTTCGTTTGTTTTCGAGAAATAGGTACTTGTAGTTATTTATTTTTAATGAGATCCCTTAAAACGAAATGCGCAGTTATACACTTAAGGCTATTAAAAGACCTTTAAGGGATTTCCCTCTGAGATCAAATAATTAAATCATGGAAAGATATCATCACCGCTGATCTTATTTTAATTCCGCTTGGATTTTGGCAGACTGAAAACAGTTTTTTATTTCGAAAGACTTTCCCTCTGGATAAGCGAGGGAAAATGAATGAACCATTAAATAAAAGAAAAATCGTCTCGAAGATTCAAAAGAAGTGATAAGCTTTAAGAGAATTTTCTTTAACTATAATGATGTATCCGTCCGTAAAAGGAATTTTTTTTCTTCAGAAATGATTTCATCTCTTTCTTCGCGCTGAATTCCTTTTCTCTATTTATAACTGCAGAATTTTTTTTTAAGATTTTGAAATTTATATGCATGTAAAATATTCGTAATAATGTTTATGCCACATTTATTGTAAATAAAAATAAATCGTTTTCATAGATCGCATATATAATTTTTAACAAATTTAGTTTGATGTAAACGAATGCTGAAACGCTCTAATGAATTTCAGTTTTGTATATTCACATACATGCTTACATACAATAACAATCTATTAATTATCATTAAATTTTATTGGCTAAAATGATTTGCAACGAAGTAAATTGATCCTTTTGTATGAAAATAATTTGTCTAGATTAAAAACTCAACCACGTTTGCAAGATAACTGAAATGCTATTTTTATGCCAAAAATCTATTTAATGAAATATTTAATGCAAAGCATCACAGAATGGTTTTGTGTAATTCATTTGAGACAAAAAATAGTTACAAATATTATTAAAAGTCGGATGATAAGTATGGACTGCAATATATTTTTTGAAAGAAGAACCACAAATGTCAATAAATTAAAAAACCATTTATAAAAAGTGCGTTAATATTGCAAATAAATTACTTGATCCTTTTTTATTTTTCCGAGATTTAGGTCTTATTAAGATATAATAGATCGTATCTGATCGAGACAATTCTCAAATAAAGATGGTAGTTTATTATTTGTTACACAATAATAAGAAAAGCTTCGAAAAAAATACTATATTTGCCATTTGTTTTCTTGTTTTATTTTTCTTTCAGCTTAAGCAGCCTAATCTGTTTAATATAGAGTCGTAGCCTAAAGCAAACTATTATTTTATAAATGAGTAGTGTGCATCTTTAAGATCTTATTTTTAGATCGCAGACCGAACCGAATAGATATATAAATTGCTTCATGAAACTCGAACGAATCCAGTGGATATAGTTAAAAATAAGTAAAGATGTTTGTATCAGAATTCCATGGAAGAGCAATTTCAGAAGGATTTCAGATAAAGAGAAAGTAAAAGAAAGAAATTTTCTGAATATTCCTACAAAGGACCCCATATAGTTAGATATTTTCTTTGTGAATTTTTATTGGGAATGTTTACTGTTATGGTTAAAAAAATATGTAGATATATGATTTTAGATTTAAATTCATCAAGGAAATAAAAATCTTTTAGGATTCATATTAATTACCTGTTTTAATAATATAATATATAATAACAATAATACAGAACATAAATAAACATAAAACTTTAACACGAGGGTATTGAAATTGAATGTTTAAAACATTCGCTTAATGTTTTTGATATTCGAAACATAAATATATGGAGGCATAAAGAAGATTTCAATATTTAAATTATCATTTTTAGTTTTAAATCAATTTAAGTAAATTTTAACCGTTTGAACTTAAATAAATATGCCTGAATAATTCGTAACTAAAAAAATGTGCTGAGAGTTTTTGATAAATTTCATCACTGCTGTAATTATACAATATTGAAAATCATCCAAATATTACTTCTATTGACTTTAATTTGGTATTAAAAAATAAAAAAATGAATTGAAGATAATAATTTATTCATATTTAGCCGACGGTCTATTTTGTCATGCCAATGTCATCGAATGTTTGTTCCTATTTATGCAAAAGACAATATATTTTAAAATCAATACAAAAATTACTTTAAAATTCTATTTAAAACGGTTAAGAGTGGAGGAAAACCAATTTATTTCAATTCAATAAATAATGTAGTATTTATTAATGTTGAAAAAGGAAGATCATTCCAATTGGAAGAAAAAAAATCAATTCTAACATATTTCAAATATCTAATAATTAACTGCAATATTTATTCTCCATTATAATCCTTTTGAGGGGTTATACATTTGTAGAGTTATTCAAATTCCATTTTATATAATTCCTTATAATTCTTTATAAAGAGCGTATTCACAATAAACAAGATTTAATTATTGCGTCCTTTTATTTTTATATACATAGTTCATTCATATTTATTTTAGGACAGTTATTTATTAACCATTAATTAAGGTAATAATTACCCATTTTCAAAAACTCACATTTAATTATATTACTGCACCGTTACTCTATATAAATGTGGAATTAATGCCCATTTTTCAGGTTACACAAAAGATATTTTCGAACGCATCTCTTAGTTTTCATTTTGGGTTAGATAGAGAGACCGAAATTTGAGGTGGCATCCCCATCCAAGTTTACGTACTTTGCTTGCGGAAATTTCAAATAGATAAATTTGGCACTCGGCAAGGTGAATATTCACGGAAAGAGATTCCAAACCAACAGCTTCTTTTAATTTTTGTGGATTATATTTTCAGTTACTGCTGTTAAATCCTGCAAATTAATATATTTCTTCTTAAGTTCATATAGAAAATTTAAACAGCTGAAAAGAAATTATCCCTCCCGAATCATTTTTCCATTTGCAAATAACCAATTATCGTCAACTAGATTATTCTGACTAAATTTCAGGCATTAGTTAGGCAATGTGAGCAGTTAAATCTGCATGATAAATTATAACTCTTTAAAAGTCATTCTTTTCTCTTCATCTTCCATAAATAAAATATTTTCTTCACAAATAATACCTTCGTCATTTATCAATCATTTGTTGCTGTTGTTTTCATTTGAATTGAGAAAGAAATTGATAGGTATTCAGAAAAAAAACCTGTCGTTTCTTATAAGAAGTTGAAAAACGTTTCGGGTGAAATAGACTCGAATAGAACAGCAGGTTTAAGATTGATTGATTGATAATTGATTGATTGACTGGATTATTGATTGATTATTGATCGATTGATTGATTCTTGATTGATTGACTGGATTATTGATCGATTGATTGAATATTGATTGGTAATTGATTGATTGATAATTAATTGATAATTAATTGATAATTGATTGATTGATAATTGATTGATTGATAATTGATTGATAATTAATTGATAATTGATTGATTGATTCTTTATTGTCATAAAAACTTTTTATTTGGCGAAACTTTGCTATTGGATAGTGGAACTTGGCTCTTGGAACATGCGGTGTTTTACAACAATTTAAAAACCTAAACATCCACAGCCATAGCTCGCTCTAATGTCGGCAGATATATTGACGAACATTTTCTAAGAAAACCAGCATTTCGCGGACATCGGAGTGTAGATGGACATTTTTGTCTGTCGTCTTGTGTATCATATCTTTGCCTTTCAAGAAAAGTTTGACCTAAATAAATAAATATGGTTTTACCAATTAAACTACAGAGCTTGAAAGCAACTCTCTCAAGCTCATTCAGTTTGTATTTCTGACCATGCCTTACTGATGATTTTGTTTCGTTTTCAAGTTTCCAACCTTCTTTTACATCTTCCACATCGAAATTTCAATCTATATATTGGTGTGCGATAGACCATGATGCCAATCCAAACATCATTTCTTGGCACTGCGTTACCACTCATATTCTCAGATTGCAAATTGGAAACTGGAAATACGGATAAATAGCGAAGCAAGTGTATGTACAGCAAAAGCAGTGGTCTTACTTAACGCAGTTGTGCGTTTGTATGGTATTGATGAAGATTCTCACCTCTTTACGGACTCCAGGTAGGTTTTGATTGGCCCTTCATTCAGTTAAATGTACTCACCTCTTATCGATAGGTTCAAGTTACATCTCGTTAATAAACCCAGCATTTCCTTGAACTGGGATAAAGCATATATTTCCCTTAAAGGGAATGGCTCAACTGCCAAAAGTGACACCATGAAAGATAGTATTAATTTCTAATTCGAAAATTCCCAGGTCTTGAATAAAACCTCAATTAAAAATGTAAACAAATGAAAGGTGGAATTGAGAGGGGATATGCCACAAAAAGAGAGGTTACATTTGGATAGATGCCTGCGGTGAATAATAGAAAGATATAAATAAGAATTAAGTAATAATATTAACAAACAACGAATGAAAGAAAAACGAGGAGGAAAAAAGAATCTGGTGGATGATGTCATCAGAGGACTTCAACCATGCAGATTCAAAAATAGAATAGGTTTTCTGTCGAGGGAAAAAAAACTTTAAACGTCTAAATTTGGATTTTTCTCTAAGGCTTGAACCTATTCCGGAACAAATTGGAAAGAAAAAAACATTTATCCACAAAGAAATTCAAAAGTCTTTTAAACATAGTCTAAAAAGAAGGGCTTAAAATGTCTTATCTCTTTTCTTGCGGCATGGAAAAAAAACGACGCTCAGAATTGAACTTTGTTTATAGGTGTGCGCAGCTACCTCCATCTAGTGAGGGATACACTAATTAAAAACCTAATAATTTTTGTTGTATTTCATAAAGTTTTTTATATAGTTTTTTTTAGTTTTTTAAATAAATGAATGAAATAAATGAATAATAAAAGATGTTATGGTGATATTTTCATCAACTAATTCTTAACCACACATGACTTGTTTCCAATTTTACAAAATACATTTGTTTGGGAAGTCCCACGACTGTGACTATGATTTGGTCCAGTGAACATTTATCCATCTGCCATATGAATGTCCAGATTTCGACGAAATTAGGAAGGAATTTTTTCTTGAAACTTCCTTTCCTCATGGTTTACTGGACTTGACAGTTCGTATAAAGACAAAAACTAGGCATTAAGAAATGCTGCCGCTGTTTTATCCAAGTCACTACATGTTCCTTAAACGACGTTTGCTTAAATCCAGATGCCTGAATTCAGTTTTTAAAAATAATTTTTGCTCTTTCCTTTCACTTCCTTTATGGACGGTCTGAGATGGAGTGAGTTTGGAGTTGGTGAGTCACTGCCATGTTCAGTGGGTTCCTGCCATACCAATACAATTCATAGCTAGATTATCAGTTGTTCTCTCCGGATTCTTAGGCAGGGTGGAGCGTGCATCTCAATATTCTCAGATTGCGAGACGAAATCTTGCGTTTGTAGAACTAGAAATGGGGCATGTAATGTCAGCTCTGTGTTGATAGGAGGATAAGAAATACAGATGCATAGAAATTTCAAAAACATCAGGAATGTTTTGAAAAGTAGTATACAGCATGATTCGTCTCATTTGCCGAATTTAATAATAAAATCTAGTTGTGAAAGCATCCAAAGTATACATCTTGTTATAATATATCAAACTCTTTTAATTTCTTTATTTTACCCCTCGTGAATAACTTCATTGCAAACAATGAAAAATTGCATGTAATTACAACAGAAAGAGGAATAAAATCTTTTTAAAATGATAATCTGAAACAAAATGCTTTTGATTTATGAGCCATTAAGCAGCCCTTACAATTCTTTCATGCCTCAATTGAATTGCAAATTATTCCATTTGGAATTTCACGAAGAAAATAAATCAAATTTTATGTCCCTTCAAATAAGGAGTGGGCTAATTACCAACGACAGTCATTAACACTAGCAACTACTAAATACGCTATTCAAAAATCACCCAATGCTTAAGTGTTCCACCATGTTTGGAGAACATCTGAAAATGAGATTGTCTCATTTTAAAAACAAAAGATTTTTCCATCATAATAATGGAACAAGTGCACTCCAAAATTTAAGAAAGATAAATGAAATCTTTTGAACATCAAGTGTACAATCGGATTATATTCTAACGCGTCCATCAATTTTATAAAGCAACCAATTCTTGAATCCTTTGTTTCATTGGAAAACCCCACTTTGTACAAACTAAGAGAGAGACCTCTCTCAAACAAATAATCTCTTTTCACTCCTCTGTCTCTCTTTCCGATAAGCAAGTGTGTGCGAAGATGAAGGCTAGAGAACCCGGGTTGACATAACTTATGAACGTTTGGAGAGCACTTTTCTCTAACCCCCACGCGTGTCTCACTTACCCACCCCATGCGATCGAATATCGTTTACTCATGCGAACCCCCTTCTACTGTGGGAAAAGGTCCGTCTGGCAAGAGCCAGAAGGAGACATTCTGGCAGTCTAGATTTATTTGATCCTGGTACCAAGCACATATTTGTCAAACACGGGGCAGCGGCAGCGCGGCTCGTTTAAATAAATGAAGGAATTAGTTTGGAAGAGTCGAGGCGTTCCGATTCCAGCCGTCACTGATTGCAGTCCGGCGACAGTTGGACATATTTTTCTCCGAGGCCACATCAGTTTTATCCAGCTCCCCTCCGGTTAAATTAATCTGATAGAAGCACTGGAGAGGTCTCTTGAATTATGCTGAGATACATCCATTCGATCTACAAACGAAGTTTAATTTTAGGTATTTGCACAATTAATTCGAATCTCAAACTCGTTTTTCTCTAAGAAGTAAGTAAGCAAATCTGACAAAAAATTGCTGATTTCTCTGAGACAGGATTAGTGATGCGGATTTTTGAAAATCGGAATTTGAATAGCTCAGATCTATTAAATTTTAATGCTTTCATCAAGAATTTTCTTTTTTATTAAATACTAATTATTTGCATTTTTTAATATGTTTGCAAGTGAATTTCACTTTCATTCTTTGAATCAAAACGAGCTTTGTTTGATTTCAAATTTAGCCCTCTCATACTGAGCGAGGCGGTCCCGGGATGTCTAAAAATTTCCCCTAAACAGCGATGAGGGCCGGTCTAAGGAGGTTGGTTTCTTTTGAGGGGAGGCGAGGTTCTGAGATCGCTAAGGATATAAGAGCTGTAGAGGGTCCAATTATCCTTTCCAACCACAGCTCATTTCAGTGCGCCTTAAGGGGAGGTTATAGAAGGGGTTGGAGTAGTGGGGTAAATGACCATCCAGGTTGGGAGAGTCCAATTCATGTTGCTCCCTTCCAAAAACTCCCGGTTTTAAAGGAGCTAGAAGTAAAAAGTCTCCTAGGGATTAAAGAGTCAAACTGTCCATTTTCTAGCTGAAAGAAGGAAGACGTGTAGGAGGCCTTATGAAACCGAATGTCGTCTAGAAAGTCGATTTTGTTGCCTGTTATTAATTGCTTCTAACGATGGTAATGACTATCATCTGATCATCGACGACATCCATGGAAAGATTTTCGTTTTAAACTTTCAGACTTTAACAGTTTCACTGTCTGAAAATTGGTATAGTCCAACTGTTTAAGAAATGGAGGAAAGGCAGCATAACGGTTTTGAATGATATTACTGTCCTCTATCCCGAGTCACGCTTTTCCGATGTTTGAGTGGACCTATAGGCAATTGCCATTTCTATCATGCACTGTAACATCGATTGCTTTATAATTTTGGTAACTTTGCTTACAGGAGAAATCATGAAAATCATAAATGGACCACTATAATAAATTTGGTTTTAATTTTGATTCTTGTTGGACGTCTAAATCTAAATGAATCATTTTTATAAATAAAGAATTTTGCAATCAGTATTTCACACACTTCCTGATGTAATAGATTTCTGAATTTTTGAACAGTGATTTGTTTTCTATGTTAATGCAATACTTTATTAATTTTTGAATTCTTCACTATCAATTAATATATTAGTGTAACTACATATTGTTTCTACGCAAGTTGCGCCATCTAGCAAACAATTTGTGAAATATTAATTTTCATATAACTTAATATTTATAATTTTGAAATATATTAAACAAAAAAGGGGGGAAATAACGAAAATAAAATATTTTCAAACTCGCTTTTATAAGTGCAATAAAAATTAGAAAATAATACTTTTTTTTATCGAAAAACAAGTGATATTATAAAGAATTTAAGACACAAAAAATATCATAAGAAATTCTGGAACATTGGTTGAAAGTTAAAGTGTATAAGAAATCTGACTTTAATCCAAATATAAATAGAGTATTACTATTAGAATCTCTAGCTCTTACTGTTTTATTTGAGGCCGGGGTGGCCTAGTGGTAAGGTCTCGACTTTGGGGCATGAGGGTTCCAGGCTGGAAACCCGGTACCACTGAAGGTCCGCTGTGTTGCACGCTAAATCATACGTAGTGGCCAAACATCCTCCCGTTGGTGTGGCGTAGAAGATTGGAGAGGGGTGCCAGCTAAGGTGTCGTCCTCGTCATCTGACCGCGGTTCAAAATTACGAGTTCCGTCCCAAAATAGCTCTCGTGTTGCTTCAAAACGTGACGTTAATATAACTAAACTAAACCAATACTGTTTTATTTTAACATTATTATTTTTGATAAAAAATTTATTAAGGTAAGAAATTCAGAATAAAATAAGAAAATAAGATTCAAAATATTTATTCTTAGTATTAGTAAAGCAAGTAAGTAATGCAAACTAAAATATTTATCTAGCAGAATATTAAATACCTAGCTTATGACCGAATTAGAACATTTATTCTGAAAAATTATGAGTATTAATATAATGCAATTCTCTTAAAAATGAAGTTTTTTATTGTTACTTAGAATCTGGATGCAAACTTGAAGGAAACAGCCAGATTTCACAACGTTGTTCGTGCACGACACGAAAGACTATTCGTGTCGGTTTTTTATCGTATTTTTTCCGTCGTATTTTTTAATTTAGAGATCATAATAGTGAAAGATATCACTATCATGATCTCTAAATATGTCACCAATGGTCGCCTTCTCTGTACCAACCTTCATTTTCAAAAGGATCGAAAAGCCACTATTTCAATCGTCCTTTTCTATGGGGTTTCTATATCTTTTACTGAGTACTCCAGCCTCTATCACAGGGCAGATTTCACCAATTTTTATTTCATAAAAAATCATATGAACTGTAGATATGTCACAAAGGGTCGTCTGCACCTCACTTCCATTTTCGAGAGAAATATCAAAAACACTACTCCACTGTACATTCTCTATAGGGAAAACCTTGACTGCCAACCTAGCCAAACAACTGGACAGATTTCTCAACTTTGCATGCATAGTTAAACAGTCAGAATGCTCCACATTTATTGTGCGACTTTAAAATAGTATCTTTGATTTGCATAGGTTTCAATCAATATGACGACACAATAATATTGTAAAATACATATTATTGGGGAAGAAAGTGGAGTTATTATTGGGGAAGAAAGGAACAAGTTTATAGTGTTATTATGTTGCATTTATGGTTTTGAAAACTTTTATGCAGAAATTCGTAACGAAGTTGTGCAAAATATTAGAACTCAAACGTGTTATATTAACCTTCTTTAAGGCCGTGGGAATATACTTCCCACCAAATTCATCAGTTTTTAAATGCATTTTTAAAGGTTAGCGTAAATTATCTCCAAATTTTTCGATTTAACAAAAACCTGGATGTTCTAATTTCTTATCTTAAACTCTAACGAAGTGTCTCGACTTGGTAATTAATTATTAATCAATAAAATTAATTAACAAAACTGATGTCATCCAATAAGCAAAATGAAATTCGTTTCTTAAATTAATCTCAATCACCAAAGTTATTTTATGATACCACTACTAGAAAAAATGGCCTTATAAAGGGTTAATACGCTCTTCATAAACCTAAAAGCAGTATTGCAAACTTAAAGAGTTATGGTAGCGAGCCATGGACAGACGTGGCGGTGGTGCCAGTGTGGAGCACAGCGGACGCTGCTAGTACTTTAACTCTTTAATCCGGAGACTTTTTCCTTCTAGCTCCTTTAAAACCGGGAATTTTTGAGAGGAAACGACATGAATTGGACTCTCCCAGCCTGGGGGCCATTTTCCCCACCCCCTGCTGTAACATTCCCTTAAGGCGCACTGAAATGAGATGTGGTTGGCAAGGATAATTGGACCCCCTACCGCACTTATCTCCTAAACTATCTCAAGACCTCCCCTCCCCTCAGAAAAATCCAACCGCCTCAGACCGGCCCTAGTCGCTGTTAGGGGGAAATTTTTAGACCGTTCGGGACCGCCTCGCTCGGTATGAGAGGGTTAAATATAGGATAAATTAATTTTACTCCCAGAGCAAACTTAAATTTTGCAATCAATTGACATAATTAATGAGATAAATAAACCGCTTCTAATGCATTAAAGTTTAATTAAGAGCCCTGAAATATCATTAAAAGCATGGCATGAAACCAATTTTACTGTAACCTTCAATGCCTACATGAAATCAAACATTGCATTACGTTCAAAGGTATGGAGTATTCAATAACTTGATTTTTTGCTTTATTTTGTTATTGTGAGATCACATTCTTTATAATTTTACTTATGAAAATTTCGACAGCAGTTTAACACAATTTCCTCAAGACTTCTAACTATCCATGAAAACCACATTTATTCAGGAAGATAGAGTCATTTTAATAACTAGGATTCATCAATGTTTTTGACATGCGATGCTTTATTTTAAATTCTGATAAGAAATCTCATTTAAATACCCAGCTTTGAATTCTATTTTAAGAATAAATAAACTGGATTCAACTTTGTGTTAATCGTTCTAGAACATTCTTCATATTAGAAAGAAAATCGAAATTTTCTTTCCAATTCTCGCAGAAGGAACCAATCTCAATTTTGAATGAAATCCTTTTGTGTTTCTACGAGAGAAATAGATTCAGTTGCCTGCAATCAATAACAAGTAAAGAATTCTGATTTTTATTATCGTTTGTACATGCAGATGGAAGGGAGTTATTTCAATGTCAAAGGCATTTCTTTACTTCGTTAATGTGGAATTGCTTAATATGGCTCGGTAGTTTCCTGTTAGAGAATTTTAAACCTGCTCCACATTTTTCTGCATGCCGACTTGAATTCGATTCGAAATGATTTTTGCTTTAAATATGACATTTTCTCTTTAAAATTATGCTGAAGATAAATATACTTGAAATACCATTAAAAAATTAAATACTTTTCCAGTAACTTTTCTATAATAAGAAGAGAAGCCAAATGAATTTAGTTTTAGTACTTAGACGCAACAAGAAGAGAAGCAGATTCGCTTACAGGGCATTAAAATACTGAGAACGTTAAAAAAAATGGCGAGATTAATATTTTTCTTTCATCTACAAACACTTTTTTTTACATGATTCAAACCCTTCTCATCAATTAAAAGCATTTTACTTTCACATTGCTGCAATTATTGTTAATCATACGTTTTATTTATGAACATTTGATGCATTTTCATCCATTTTGTTTCAGAGATATATCTACGAAAATCGAGGTTAAAATTAATATTTGGTCATTGGCATATTGGACAAATAAAATTTTTAAGAAATGTCTGAATGTTAGCAACTTTATTAGCAAGTATCCTATGAAGATAGAGTTTTCGCAAAAGAGTATCATTATGATTCAGTTCTGAAAACCAATACGGCAAAAATAAAGAGACAATATGGGGTAGAACATGATAAAAATTAAATTTCATGCGTCAACAATTAATGTGTCAAAAATTCGGAAATTCTGAATATATTAAAATTACGTTTATCTTCTATTAGAAGAGACCTGTGAAATACAGCAGAATTAAAAAAAACTATTTGACAATAAACAGGAAAATAAAGTAAAACGAAGCGTTATATACGAGAATTACATCAATTTTTCAGATTGGCGACATGGGCCTATGTTTAGTTCAAATTGTTCATCCTGAATAGACTGAATCATCCAAATAGACTGAAAATCAAAAAATAAAGATTCAAGCCGTTTCTAATGTAAAATTGAATCGACGGACTAACAAATTGACTGAGATCACTCTTATTAATCAAAGATTGAAGCAAACATAAAAATAATTAGTAAATGATAGCTTTCAAGTTTCTTCCAATTTCTTTATGCCCGACATATACAGTGTTTTTAACCGAGTTGCAGAAACCTAAGTGAAATCATGAAACAGAACCTCTAGTATATCTATCTTTATATGGTTCTATCTAAATCATGAAACAGAACCTCTAGTATATCTATCTTTATTTGGTTCTATCTAAATCATGAAACAGAACCTCTAGTATATCTATCTTTATTTGGTTCTATCTAAATCATGAAACAGAACCTCTAGTATATCTATCTTTATTTGGTTCTATCTAAATCATGAAACAGAACCTCTAGTATAT
>BGPR01013861.1:0-13378 GCA_013235015.1 Araneus ventricosus | reverse complement strand
TAAGAAAGATTTATGGTAAGTGTATTTAGAAATAAATATTTAAAGAAGGAAGGAAACGTATAGAGTTTTTAAGTTTTAAAATAAATACGGAGGATTTTCTCATATATGTAAGAAATCATTTTCTTTTCTTCTTCAGTTTAAAATCCCTTATTAAGATATCTAAGCTCAATTTTTGAATTTTTTTAAAAAAAAGATTAACTCTTTATTTCCGAGGCGGCTTTATTCTTCTATTCCCTTTAAAACCGGGACTTTTGGGAGGATGAGACATGAATTGGACTCTCCCAACCTGTGTGGTCATTTATCCCACCACCCATCCTCCTGTTATAACCTTCCCTTAAGGAGCACGGAAATGGGCTATGGTGGGCAAGGATAATTGCACCCTCTACCTCTCTAATCTCCTAAAAGATCTCAGGACCTCACATCCCCACAAAAGAATGCAACCTCCTCAGTCCGGCCTTCGTCGCTGTCAAGGGGAAATTTCTAGACCACCTCGCTCAGTGTGAGAGGTTTAATAGTGAGGTAAAAATAATGTTCATATCCTATAGAATGTATTCTAATGCTTTGAACATTTTGAAGCTTTTCTTCCACAACTTTTCCTGATTTTATACGGCAAAAATATATGAAAAATTTAAAATTATATTTATTATTAAAATTATAATGATATGTGCCAATTTTCATTTTTTATTGCATTCAAAATTTCAGTTTGTTCAGATACTTTTAATTTATGTACAGTGAAACCGTTCTATAACAGTCTCCCTTGCAGAAACGTGTTTTCAAAGAGGTGACAGCTCCACAGGGGTAAAGAGCGAAGGTCGTTAAAAGTACTTTCTTACTAAAGTAACAGTTCTTCATTCGAAAATTTCTATTTTTTTGGGGAAAAAATACAATTTATGTGTGCTTGGATATTTAAACTTTTCCAGAGGTAATTTTTTATATTTTTTTATTTCACGCTAATTTTATAAGTTGGCATTCAATTCGTTGAGGAATGAGCAATCTCTCTCTATATATAAGGAACGTGGCACAGAAAATAGGCTAATTTCTGTTTTGCCTATGGAAACGATCGGTTTCTTCACAAAACTGTACCGGTAGTCTCTTCAACTTCAGCTATAACTTCATAGGTTACTATATTTGTTACCACGTGAATCAACTTTTTCTCGGAAAAAAAACATGAGTTTTAATACGTAGAGTTCACATTATTCTTACAATATAATGTGACTTTATATGAAAGAGATCAGCTAGAAATGAAGAAGATGGGCTCAATCCACCAAGAGAACGTTGAGATGTAAATCAAAATAGTTTAAATCAGTGAAGGGAAAATCGTGTTAATACATAAATCGAGGTGAATATGGAATTTATTATTTTGGATATTGTATATTGGGCACTTTTCCATTATACGCACATACCATTTGGAGCCTTTTTTTCCGTCTTGCGAATTTTCTTGGAGCGCTGAATCGCCAGCTTGGCTCAACTTTCTTGACGGTAGTTGTCTTGTGATGTATTTTTTGGATAATTCAAGCGTTAGAAGCGAGAATGCGCCAATTTGGCCCAAAATGCATTGTTGACTCCTGCTGTATTTTTGGCGAGTTCAAGCATCAGGAGCGAGAATGCGTCAATTTGGCCCAAAATGATAGTTGAATTGTGCTGTATTTTCGGCTAGTTCAAGCGTCAGAAGCGAGAATGCGCCAATTTGGCGCAAAATGCATTGTATGTACAATTAAACGCAGTTACTCTGGGCGAGTTCAGCTATCAATATCATAAAGTCTATTTATTCTACGCTAATAAACTGTCCAATATCAGAGAGACGAAAGGACTGGATTTCATTAAGGATGAACTGGCGACCACCCTGTCCCCTCAAATGTATTTGAGGGGCCGAATCTAAATTGGTGTTTTCAGTTATCTCACTGAGCTTTCTTAGAAACTATTTAACTGTGTTTTCGGAAATGAGTAGAAACTGCAGGCATCCATTAAACAAATTTTGGAGCCAGAGAAAAGCAAATTAAACGTTCAAGAAGAATTAGAAGCGAAGTTTCAATATGGTTAACAACATTCGTTCACTGATTTGTAAACATATGTTCCTGTAAAAAGAGTGGATTTTCGAGAAGTGGAGTTATTTTGCTATTATTTATACAGGGTGCCCACTAAAGTGCTTTACACCCTCTTTAACTTCAGAACCACTGCGGTTATAGAGTGGGACCTTAGTGGCACTATGGTGGAAATTATTATATTCATCCACACTGCATTCATCCAACCGGTGTGATAATACTTGAGGTTATAAGTTCCTTGAGATACAGATTATGGGGTGTGAGGAGGCGTCGTGTCATGTAGATATACTCATAAAAATAATGTCTAGATCAGACATGGGCAAACTCCGGCCCGCGGGCCAACTCCGGCCCGCCGGAAGGTTTTATCCGGCCCGCGGATAGAATTTTAATTTGCCAGTCCGACGGAAATTAAAAGAAAATATGATTTATATATTATATATCCATCTCCTTTTCTACTTTGTTTAAATATTATTTTTTTCTTCCTTTTTTTCAAAGGACTGATGATCTTTTTACTTTCTCTATTTTTGTTCTACAAAACATAAATCGACGGAAATAGCAAGCACAGACAGTGTTGGCGCCAGCCAACAGCCAGGCCTATGGCCTTTCGCTCGCGCCCTCTGGTTGTAATGTTCTTTTTTACTTGATTTATTGATGGTATTTCCGGTTTCATTTCTGTTGAAAATCATTCTGTTCTTCGCATTCAACCACATCGCAACTATGTGTTTCTGTACATTACTCGCAGTGCATATTCTATAGAAGCTATCAATAAACAGACAGCTTTCAATCGGTAAAGTGTTAAAAGCGGAAGTTCTTTGTGAGTTATAGCTGTAGACTGGCGCCAACAAGCGTTATCTCTTTCTCGGGGAGCAGACATATGGAAATCCAATATAGGTGAATTAGACCTCACATGTGGCAGACTGCGCATTTTAAGCTCCAGCCAGCGGCTTTTTCTTTTGGCGAGAGTTTTAATATTATTGATTGCGTATGGAAAGATTGCGGACATATAGCATCATTGTAAATAGTGGTGAAAGTATTAAAAGTATAGCGTAGCTAGTGCTTGTTTGGGTTATTCGTAAAATATTTCAACCCCAAAATGGCTACTAAAAAACGTAAAGTTGATTCAGAGTGCCGTGCTTTTAATGATGAATGGACCTGAAAATATTTTTTTACAGTTGTTAAAATAAAACCTATGTTTGCTTCATCTTATATATGTGAACAAGTGTTTTCAACTATGAACCTTAAAAAGAATTATTTCAGAAGTAGACTGACAGATGAGCATTTAGCCTCGTTCCTTAGCATCAGTACATCTCACTTCGAACCTCAATATAAGGAACTTTTGAAAATGAAATCGCAATTTAATTCATCTCATTATCATATATAAATTGTAATACTTGTATATTGTTTTTAAAATTTTAGAAAAATTTATCTTGGCCCGCCAAACTTTTTTTTTTCGATTTTTTGCCCGCGACCGAAAAAGTTTGCCCATCCCTGGTCTAGATATAGTAAACAGGTTATGCGGTACGCAATGAGACCACTTATAGCGCCTCTTCGCGGCATACTGCTGAATTAGGGTTCCTATCTAGAAAGTGGTAAATTAAAGAAAAATAAAGCCAAATATAGATTTGTAGAGCATTCTCAGATAGCATGTAAGTTTGAAGTAAGTTTGATTTTGACTTCATATTAGTTTGTCATAGCAAATTTGACGCGTCAAATTTGAAGCGAACTTGTAGCAAATTCGCCGTGACAACTAGCGCCACATTCCTTGCATTGCAAGTCTGCTGCAAGTTCACCGTGACAAATAGCGCCAGCTCCTTTGTAATGCAAATTTGCAAAACAAGCTTGATGCAAAGATAGTACAAAGAGGTAATTATCCTTGTCTCTGTTTAAAAAAACATCCGATTTTTAATACCATCTCCTAGACCGTAATTCGTTTTATTAATTCAATAAATCAATGAAAATTTACTTTAAAGACAATTGACAATTACTTTAAAGAAAACTATATCTATCGCCTTTTTCTTAATGTTGAAATTTTAACATTTATAAACAAAATTAAACCGAAAAAACCCGCCATGTTTGTTGAAAAATAATAACTTATACATTTTGTCCCATTTTAAAGTAATTACTTTTGAACTCTAATTTCATAATTTATTCTACTAGCAAAACATAGTTATTAGCGAAAATCGTTCTCTCATTGAATTCAAATCATATTCTCAACTCAAAAAATTAATGAAATCAAGAAAATAGTTTAAAATAAATAGCATACGAATCGAATCGAACGATGTATTAGCGAAATGTATATTCTCCTCTTGTAACCGAGCTGGCCGAGTGGTATAGACGTCAGGCTAGCAACCGGTACGTCGCGAGTTCTATCCTGGGTTGTGTTCGTTCTCTGTTTTTGCTATAATTTGCAATGAGTTTGCAATGCAAGTCTGCTGCAAATTTGTTGTAAGTTCGTCCCATGGTGACTTCGAAGCTTGCGTTAACTTGCTGCAAACTTGTTTCACACTTGCACTCTTGTCGTGACAAATTTGCTGTAAGCTTGCAGATTTGCAGTGCAAGTCTGCTGCAAATTTGCTGCAAACTAAAATTGTTATCTGGGTTATCGTTTTAATACAAAATACTTAAAACGCAAATTTATTTGTTCAGATTTCCGAAACTGTAACGCCACGAAATGTGGATGAAAGGACAAACTGATAACTTCCGGACAGAAATAACCCCCAATGGATATTTTTCTTTGGGAGTAACTTAAACAACATGTGTATGCGACCCCTCTGCTAACATTGCAGGATTTTTGACGCCGTATTACTCTAATGCTGGTGCCAGTTCAAACAATGACCCAAATGTGTATTGTAGCTGACGGACAGCAGTTTTAGAACCGAAAATACTGGTATCTTGTGATAATTACTTGTTTCACTCACTTTCTAAGATGTTTGTTACGTAACAGTGTTGGAAATTGCAAACAAATAAATTTTCCTTTTAATCGTAGTGTTTTTAGCAATAATGTGTTAAGGTTTCTTTTGGTACTAAAGCGATAATACTCTACAAAGTTGTAGTTGACTTTCTTTGCTCTATATTGTACCACATTCGATATAGAAACCCTAATTCTGCAATTTGTCACCAGGTGGCTCTGTAATCGGTTTCATGGCGGAGTGTATGGCCAATTTCTCACAACTTTTATGACTATAGGAACAATCTTTCTGAAGCTAAGGGACGTAAAAGACTTGAATTAGCACTCTATATTATTTGATGACAAAGCATCGTAAACAGAATGTTTCCAATTTAAAGAAATGAGAAACTTGAGCTAAACGCCTAAAATGAACATATATTTTCTGAACCTCTTCATTTTCTAAGACCACACATTTCAAATTTTTTTAAGCAATACGAAACGTGATACGCTGCTTGCAGAACAAATATTTCCCTTTATGTGTGTATTCTTTGTTTTTTCTGAAGTATTAGATAAAGAGGAGGTACTCTTTCCCATCTCCTGAAATATGAGCATTCCTGTTATCTATATTATCTGCATACTTAGCATGAGGAGAATTATGTATCATTAACTTAGCATTCAGTAACTTCGAATTTAATGAATATTTTTATTAAAAGGAACAGCTTTAATATTCCTAAAAGAATTTGAAGTTTTTGCAATAGGTCTCATTTTAGCGGATTGAAAGAGGACAGTCGAAAATCAGGATATATGTAAATGAAGCAATAAATTCATATCTTTATTTATTTATAGATCAACTTAAATGGGAACAAAAGAGAAGTTGATATGCATCGCATATACAGGGTGTCCAATAAATTCGCAAATAGTTTAGAAATCCATAAAATTGGAAGGAATTGTATATTTCAGTAGTGTTTGCAACAAAGTCATTCTCACAAAGGGGGAATTTTTAAGTAAAGAAAAAAAAAGTAGTTCAACTTTTTTGTCAAAAGATGGTGCTGCACTAAAAAAACACAGGAAATATGCAAAACGGAGGCTTATAAAATGAATGCTTCTCATTGTGATGGTAACATTAGTGGATAAAGTACTATTGGTGAAGTTGTTTCATCTCAACCACGAATCGTCCGAAAGAGTGTATACAATAGAACTGTGGAACATTTGATAGGTATATGAATGTTTTGAAGGTCCAAATTTTCATAACGTATAAATTTTTATTTTGTGTCCATCTCGTTATATTCGCTCGTTACTTTTGAGGAAAAATACGGTATATTATTTATTTAATGAGCATTACAAACTATATTTATATTTATTAAATCAACAGTTTAAATAAATGTATAGAACACAATTATCAGCTTTTATAATAATATAAATAGTATAATACACAAAGAAAAATGATAACGTACTGGAAGTGTTAACACTCAGGTTGTATATAAGAACAGATTATATGATATATTTTGAAATCCTTTTACTTGTGGAAAAAATCATGAGCCAATATTCATTTCTTCGTAGCCACTTTGCAATAGGTTTAGTAGCTATCGAATATCTCAACGCCGAATTTCATTAATTTGCAGCTTTATTCCAGTGAAAAAAAAATTATGAAAAAGAATACATTCGGATATTTTATTTAAACGATCATAATGAATTTTAAATTAAATTTATTTTTTTTTCTTAAAAATAATCTTGAAACCTAAAATCAAAGGTAATAATTTTTAATTTCAAATATCAGCCATTTGAAAATCTATTATGCATCTATACAAAAATTTCTAGGTATGTCTGGATCTATAAAATATACCAATCTTCTTTTCAAAATTATTGTTGCTGAAAATTTCTGAATTGCGTAACTCTTCTCTAAACTCAGTTCAAATTTTAAAGTAAAATAAAGCCTTTTGCGATAACATTCAAAGACTTTCATTGTTGCTTTCAAAGAAATAGTAGTCGCACAAGAACCATCCTTTCTAGGGTCTTCGTAGCCCTAAAAGGTTAGATAACCCCACAAAATAAAACATCCATAAGAAAATTCAAAGCACGTATCCCAATGAAATTTCCGAGGCTGAAGGGAACTGCATTATTGTGGGTTCGATTTAAAGGAATTACGGCCGCTGATAGGAGAACAAAATGATACGGGCTACACAAACGACCGTGTTCCTTTTAAAATAGCCGTGTTTGGGTCATTCATTTTGAATTCAAAAGCACGTTTTTACCTCTGTTAAATTTTACATTGAAACGAAATGTTTTTGTTGGAAGCACGAATCTCATTTTTCTCTAAACAGTTAACAGAAAAGCAAACTTCATGATTTCAACTAAAACGCATTTTCCCCGTTCCCATCAAATGCTAACTCTCAACCAGCTTTAATTCATCTGACAATGCACTGATTGTATGAAACCATAAGAAAATTTCCATTCTTACAATATTTTTATTTCATTTATTTATTGTTGCACATTGTTGTTATTCATTTTTGTGTTTTACTGTTGTTAAAGAAAGTGGAAACATTTTAGAAAGTCATTTTGCCTTCGTCTCGATTAATTCCTATTCATTTCGGTCTCGGAAAAGATCTCTGTAGAGTCATAGATGTTCCACAATACATCTTACAGTACATCGAAATCTTCTTTGATTGTTAAATTATTAATAAGTTTAATTAATCAATGATTTTCTTATAATCTGAAATCAAAGGCATGATAATCGAAATTAACAGTATTGTTTCGAAACACAATTAAAATATGAACAGGTATTTACGTATCCTAAGAAAAAAGAAATGCTCTTGAAATGAAGGTAATCATTTTAATTTCTCTCTAAAGCTATTAAAATGTCTAAAATACCGCAACATAACCAACTATGAGATTTAAATTTTATAGCTATATGTTCTGTGATAATAATTCAATAAGAACTTGAATGTATGCATGTATAATACAAGTATTCATGTATACTAGTTGCCTATAATAACGGCTTCAAAATTTTATAAGCTTTGATTTAAATTACAAGCAGCAATTAAAGATGCAGAAATATAATTTTTTCACACAATTAAACAGAAATATTTGCTCTTTACCAATAGAGTCGCCGAATCCAAGGCTTTGCTTTCAGGGGATTATACCATGCATCAATTATTTTTTAATTATCCTTATTAGTTTTATAAATGAAAAGAATTTTATAGAGATACAGGATCATGTAAAATGAAATTTAATTTTAAAACATCGAAACTGGAAGGTAGTAAAAGCGTTGAAACATATTATTGAAAATCAAGAAGGAAAAAATGTAAAAATGTAATGTTTTAATTGCTGAGCTAAATATAACGGAGAGAAAGATAAAATTTCTATAAATTTATGAATTATATATGTTAGCGTTAAAGTATGAAATCCGTTATTCTATAGAATACCTGGTTATTCTATAGAATAATTGATCAAGTCAGTTAAAGCTTTAAATAAACATTTATTTTACACTTTAACTAGTTATTCTATAGAATAACTGTCCACGCATCGTTAAAGTGTAAAATAGCCGACATGACGCAGCCTGTTTGCTAGTCAGATTGGTTATTTGTATTTTCAGCATCTGAAGTGGGCACCGGATTTTTTTTTATTTTTAAGAAACATCCTACGTCTTCGCTAGTAGCGGGAGCCGGAAAATGTAAGGAATCTGCGTTTTTTAAATACTGACATGAAGTAGGAAAAATTGTGCTCGCTATGCCTGCGGTATCTGAAGTGGGCGCCGGGCAAATTTTTTTAACTTTAAAAACATCCTACGGCTTCGCTAGCAGCGGGAGACGGATCCTAGTAGCTTCGCTAGCTCATTGAATGTAAGGAATCTGCGTTTATAGTGGAACAGTTTTATGACACTATTATAGTGGTTTTAATTTTCCATCGGTTATGGCTGATAAGCAATCAGTGCGAAATTTAGAAAAAAGCGGACTTGTTTTAATGTCATAATGTTTATTTTAACTTTAACGGTCTATCATTAGTTATTCTATAGAATACCTAGTTATTTCATAGAATAACTAGGTAAAGTATGAAATAAATAATTTATTTTACACTTTAACTGACATGATCAGTTAATCTGTAGAATAACTAGTTATTCTATAGAATAACTGAATTATACACTTTAACGGTGACATATATACTCATAACCTTACACTATATCGAAATATGTAGGTATGATATTTCTTTAGGATAGGCTAGAGTCAAACTCTTTGCCAGGAAACAAAATTGGAAAGTATTTTCAGCAAACAAAAATAATGGAAGAAAACCATTATGGTCTTTTTGATGGAAGAAAACCATTATGGGCTTATTGATGGAGAAAATCCATTATGGGCTTTTTGATGGAAGAAAACCTTTATGGGCTTTTTGGTGGAGAAAATCCATTATGGGCTTCTTGATGGAAAAAGTGCCTAAACAAAAATTTGCCCACGGCCAAAATCAAGGTCAATTTAATTCGGTCTGAGCGATATTGAGGAGTGGAGTGTACAATGAACAATAAACATTTCCTCAGAAAACAAGAATTAAAAAAGACGAAAAATTTCGAGAACGAAGTTGTATGTTTAGTTGAAAGAAAACTATGACTCGGAAGTATAAGACTCATTGGAAGGAAATATACTAAAAAATTTCTATAGAGACAAATATTTCTATTTTCTTTTCAATAATGGGAATCTGGAAAAACTTAAAAAGTAATATACTGAAGGAATATAAGGAAGGAAAAATAATATATAAAAGCAAATTGACATTACCTGGTGGGCCTTGAGATCTGAGAAAAGGAGAAAAAGAGGCAAGTTAGCAAAATGTGTCTGTTGAATATTTGCATAACTCAATAATTTAGAAGGAATACATTGTTCTTCCCATAGAACAGGTGGGTACTAAGAAATAATTTTAAAAAAAACAGTTGCTGAATGAAACCCTCTCAGGCCAAAGTTCTTAGAGTAAAGAAAACAAATGTTACATCTTCAATCAAGGCTATCTGCATTTTATATCTGAAATAGATTTTGATAGTGAAGAAGCAGAGGATAGATTTCAGTAAAAATGTATCAAACCCAATTCCTGATTTTTTTATTTATCAACTGCCGTTTCAAATTATTCAATACTTCTTTGCTACAATACCTAAAACGAGTCTTACTAGGTGTGCCGGTTAAAAACACGAGAAATGGAAGAGAAGAAAAAAAGCAATGCTTTGCTCAAAATAATGGCCATTTCTAGCTGCACAATTTTCCCATTTCTGAGGTAAGGTGAGATGAAGTCCGCGTATAAAACTATACTCAACAATTTGAATTTCATTACAAAAATAAAAAGATTTGTTTTTAATTAAGTTTAAAATATTTTTTAAGAATTTATTAGAATTGGAGAGAAACATTTTACGGAAATTAAATGAATATGATCAATTTTTTTGTTTCTTAGATAGTGTGAAAACTATTTTTGTGCTAATTTTTTCCGTAAGTTATCAAGGAAGAGCGCGAAAATTTCCCTCAATTTTCAATGCATGGAAATTTCAAAAAACAGCTTCGAGGTATACATTCACTCCATCCACAGTATATTTACACACACACACACATTCTCCTGTATTTTTTGTAGCGATAAATTATTTTCAGAGGCATTATAGTTTCAATTTTCCAGTCTCATTAAAAAAATTGTTGACATTTTGTTAAAATAAAAGTTCGTTCCTTAGTTAAACTTTTTAAAATTTATTTCTAATATAAAGTTTATTGATAAAACAAACTCTGTTTTGAGCCATCATTATTTTCGATATTTCCGTTCGTATCAATGTACCCGTTGTATGGGGCAGACTGATACAAATCCATTTTTAGGAAAAAAGTGTAATAAATATTTTATGATTTCATTTATCACCCAAACTCGACTGAAATCCTATATTTGATTAACAAATGAATAAAAATATTGTATTAATTCTAATGATTTCGGTTGTTAAAATAATTTTTTAGCTTTCGAAAAAAAATGGTATTAATGTCCCCGTGTTCCGCCTACACTATGGTAAATAAATATTAGAAAAGGAAAATCCTTGAAACTAACCCGTTGAATGCGCTCATACGACCGTAGAAAAATTATTTATCGGTGTTTTCTACGCAAACTTAAGCCTAAATGCTGAAACAATTTGCTTCCTTGGAACACCGAAAAAACAATGAAGAAAATTCACGTGCATTTTTATGTAAATTTTTTTTTATATATTATATATATATATATATATATATATATATATATATGTGATATTTTAAATTTTTAACTTTCCTAAATAATCTTAACGTTACCTCATTTTAAATACTTCCACTTTCATCATATATAACGCACTACAACTTTCTTTGCAAATCACGAGTGTCTCAAGGGGAATTCCCTTTTCTGAGTACTTAAGCGTTCTGCGCATTCATTTCTGCCCTTTTTCACGCCGGCATGTAAGCTTTCAACAACAACGCGCCGCTCGGGCGTAAACTTCTGAATTCTGGTCATGGAGCTGTAAACAAATTAAATACTTTACTTATGAAGAAATAACGCCTGATGCCTAAATAAAAGAAGATTTAAACAAATATCGTCTCTTCCTTGATGACAATGGACTGCCTTTCACTTTTTTAAAGCCTGATCATTCATATATATATATATATATATATATATATATATATATACAAACATATACAAAAATAGAAACAAATGCAATAACCAATTAAGAAATCAGTTTTAATCGAAGAAATACTTAAATCGATTGTTTATTTACTGATACTCGTAGAAGAAGTTCCTAAGACTTCACGAACAGCAACAGGTTTCTAAGACTCTTCACTTCTCACTCCTAGTAAAATATTTACCAAAACTCGTGAGGTTAACCGTTAACTGTCAACTACCATAACCGAGTTCAGGTCAACACTTTTGAACGTTGTTCGTGCCGCGAGCTACTGCATCTAAATCCTTTGTCTCTCCTTTTGTGGATTAGTGGGTGAGATTTGTCACCTTATTCTTCATTTTTGTTTCGCATTGTTGGTTTTGAGGTTGGGTTTCATGTGTTCTATTTCAAATGGACATGGGCTTTTTATTTTTATTTTTTTCAATTGGACTTGGGCTTTTTGATTTGTTTCCTTGTTTCAAACTATGGTTTTTGTTCGGTGTTCCGGGGAAACATTGCTAGAGTTTGTGCTTAGAAAACACCGAATTTATGTGTACACTTGTTCGGGATTTCGCTTTCTGATGACGCGTCCCGGACGTTTTCGTTTTGTTCCTTTTATTGTTTTGTTTTTTTCTTTTATGACGTGGTTTTGAAGTTTCCTTTTGTTAATATATATATATATATATATATATATAATATTTACATGTTTTAATGAATTTCATTAAATACGAATAGAAAATTCATTGTTTTGCTGAAAATATAAATTTAATGACATTTTTCGATATTTATAAATAATTAGGTTATAGTAGTATTTACGTGTGTAAATATTTCCTTAACGGAACAATCTTTGTCTCATAATAATTTTTGAGAATAATATTTAGATCCTTTGTTTCTAACAGAAAAGAGTTTACTAGTGCGTAAAGCTTAGGAAGTTCTCTAGATGAAAAATATGTGACACCAGGGTAAGCTCCTATAAGTTAACAAAGAAAATTCGTTTGAAGGCAATTCGAATTTAATTAACGTAGAAGATATAAAGTCATAGTATTCTTTTATAAACACGGTATTAACTTTCATATAAAGTTTTAATTAGGAACCGAAATAATAAGCATAAGACCAAATGGCTTTTTAATCCTTTCCCTATCATTTAAATTTGAGTTGGTAAATCAACATGAAAAAGCATTGACATTCCATGTCTTTCAAACAAAAACAGGATTAAATTCTAATTGAAATATTAATATCTGACAAAACTCCTATAATTACTTTATTCAAAAATAACTGTAAGTTCACCACCAAGGCATTTATCTCTAGAGAAAATCACACAAAATGAGTTTGAATTATTTAAAAAAAAACACATTTTCTCCAATATGCTGAAGGAAAACGATTAAATAAGGTACTCCAAAAATCAGGAAAGAAAACACGGTTATCAGAAACTTGAAACTAACAATTCCAATCTAACATTCCCATTTCATTTGTAAATAATCCAATTCTTGGCCTCTATTTTATTGCAAAACTGCGCTAGTATTCAAACTACGAGAGCAACCTCTCCCAAACAGATAATTTGTCTTCACTCCTCAATCTCTCGTTCCCATAGAAAACACAGAAACTAGAAAATACGTGATGATGTAACTAATGAATGTTTGGAGAACACTTTTCTCAAACCCCGGCACGTGTAATCCCCTATCAGACAATCGAATATCGTTTTCTCAGGTCGACCCCTTTCAGTGAGGAAGAATGCCCATCTGTCCTAACCATAGGAAGGAGACATTCTGGTATCTGAAATTTATTTCAGCCCGCAACCGAGCAAGAATTTATCAAATATAG
>BGPR01013860.1:0-40613 GCA_013235015.1 Araneus ventricosus | reverse complement strand
GCGTATTGATGCTGAATTTAGTCTAAATTTCTGTCATATTAATTTTGTTCGCATTATTTCCTGCTCAATTCTGCATGTATAACACACACAAAATGGACACACGTACAGTGGCGGGAAAAACGGAGCCCTCCCCCAACATTATTCTTTCGTCATTCATCATATAGGAAAAAGGTACCATTTTTCAGGAAGCAACGTCTACGAAAAATTCAGTTTCTAAGAATTTCTTAAGAGCCGTCTGCATATGTATAATTGCACTAATTTTTAAATTTCTAATGACAACAAATATTTTCAAGACTACATCAAAGTTCATATTCGAACACTAAATTTCAATATCCTACCTCATTTCGTTTCTGAATCAAAAGCAAGTAAAATTTTGAGTCTCTAATGTTAAAGTAAAATTTTTAACTTTTATTGATGTCTTGAGAAATTTTAAATCTATTGATTTTGATTTCTTTGTAATAGTAAGAGGTATTCTACACATTCTTCATTTATACCTTTGATTTTAAAATAATTTTAAGCACGTGAAATATTTTATTAAATCTGGATGCTTAAAAATTTTTGAATAGCAACACTTTTAAATTTTAAAATTAACCTAGGCAGAATTCTAATTTGTAATCACACTCAAAATTTCAACTTATTCGTACGAGTAGTTTTGAGGTTATATTAAATTCTTTATTTTTGCTCTAAAACGATGCAATTAAAAAGACATCGTATTTAAGAGGCGTGTCTGGAAAGTAAGTACCGTTTCGTTCTACCGCCATCGCAGCGCTAGTGTCGCAGTTCCGCGCATGCGCACACGTGTCTCTGGTTCATTGTCTGTCCACTGACGCAATTGCAGCCGGATTGTGTTGTGTTTACATGTGTTAGTTAGCTTTCAAAATGTTCAAGACGATTGCCGATCCCGCCGACTGTGAAGTGCGTTCTGCAATACGGTTTTTGAACGCAAAGAAAGTTGAGCCAGCTAAAATTCATCGTCAATTTGTAGAGATTTATGGTGAAAATGTAATGACTGATGGAATGGTTAGAAAGTGGGTTCGACAATTTTATGATGGACGCACCAATGTTCAAGACTAAGCACGGAGTGGGCGACCTTCTGTTGTCAATGGTGGTTTGGTTGCAAAAGTGAATGAGAAAATTCGTGAAAACAGACGGTTCACAATAAGAATCCTTTTTGATGAGTTTCCACAAATTTCAAAAACTTCTTTGCATGAGATTGTCACAAATAGCTTAAATTATTGCAAATCGTGTTCCCGTTGGGTTCCGAAAATACTTACGGATGTCCACAAAACGAAGTGACTTGGCAGTGCTTTGAAATTTCGTACCCGATGCAGTGAAGAGGGCAATGAATTCCTAAACAAAATTGTGACCGGTGATGAAACTTGGGTTTGTTCTGGAACTTGAAGCGTGATTTTAGAGGTAGGCGCTTTGACAGGGATGGCGACGCAAAAAATGGTGTTCAGCAGTGGCTGTCTTCACTGGAGCCATCTTTCTTTAGTAGTTATGTATGTGGATATTTATTAGTTATGTATGTGGTGTAGTCATGTATATTGGATATTTATAACATTACTTTCTAGATTAATGTTGCTTTACACGAATTTTGTCTTTAAAAATCACTATTTTACCATTTTCATTTCTGCCGATGTGCAAAAGTATGACGGCGAAAAACTGTTTCTTTTAAATGCACTGAGTTTGTAAAGAATCTCAATATCCGTATCCGGTTGTACATTAAAAACAAATAAGAAATTATAAATAATAGATAATCAAACTTTAAAAGATAATAGGGAGATTAAAAATAATCAAATTTTGAAGAATAACAATAAAATTAATTTGAATCGATAGAATATATTAAAGTAGGCTCATGTCGTTTTTAATTCTTTTAAAAATTATAATTAAGGAGAACTCTTCAAAATTATGTAATTTAATTGAGGAAGTTCGTCTACATTTACGTTTAAAATTGAAAAAGTCAGGGGTTTATTAGCTTAAAAAACGTTAATAATCTTTAAAATAGCAAGAGCAAAACCTTTCAAAATTATTTTTGCAATACTTCATATAAATTAGCAGAAGATAAAATATTGATATTTCTTTCAATAAAGGATACGGTATCAGATAAGGTTTTCTAAGGAAAATCATTTAATAAGGTGTTAAACCTATGCTCCGCTTTGGAAGTGAGCAAATATCTAGATTTCGAGTATAATATACTCGAAAACTGCAACAAGTAAAAAAATGTTAAGTTGCGAAGAATTGAACGGATTAAAGCTAGTTTACATTAATAAATATAAATACTTTAGCACTTTAGTTTATAAAATTTAAATATATATTTGGATTTAAATTTATAAACTAAAGTGGTGTAGTATTTCACTATGTTTATTAATATGATAAGAGTTAGATATTACGAATATCATAGGCTGACAAAGGAGACTTTTAAAAAAAATTTTTGAAAGTAAAAATAAATAAACATTATTCCACCAACGGTAGCGTTGATGCGGCTGAAAAGATTCCGTACCATCGTAGAAAGGAGACACCCCTCCAACCCAAAAAAGACGATTTTTTTTCCTAACATTTTTCCATGAAGATTGACTTCCCACTAGTGTGGTGCCCACAATCCACATCCAGCGACTCGTCCACAGGGATGGACGGGGAAGAATCAAACCCAGCAGGGAAGAGCATTTATTGATCACTTAAAAAACTGTTTACAAATAACGCATCTTCCCATTTGGAAGGTTTAAAATATCACACTACGTACAAGCACCGGAAAGCGATACAGCAAAAAACCAAACAAACAAAACAAACACAAAATCACCAACAGGTACAAAAAAACAATACAAATTAAATAAAAAAACAGAAATCACATAAAAATATTGTAACTTGTTACAATAATTTCTTATAAAAGCAAAAAAAAAGAAGAAGAATAAAGAACCACGGTACAACAAAAGCCACCAAAATTTCATTAAAAAAATCAAAATGATTTTTCCTTTTTCCCATTTAGAACACCACATAACCTTGTCGCTGAAAACAACCAAAATAATGCATAAAAGCTTCTAATTAAAAAAATTAAACAAACCAAAAAATTTGTTTCCTCTTTGGAATACCAAATAATCTTGTCACAGAAAACATAATCCATAAAAGCTTCTAATTACAAAGAATTAAACATATCAGGATACGTTTTTCTAAAGTAACGTAAAAAATACCCTAAACCTACGAAACAATTATAAAACAATATGAATTAACCAATATTTTAAAAAATAAGAAATATTACGAAATAAAATCCAAAAACGCCGCTAATGGCACGCAAAAAATATAATATTGTAATGTATATAATACTTCCAAGCGTCACGTAAAAAATATTACAAACAATACATAAGCCTTCTCATAATTTATAGATAAAATTGTATTGTGTTATGCACCACTGGTGTGGTGCGGCAATATGAAGAGGGAATGTCAGTTCAGGTATAGTACTCGTCATCTGACCGCGGTTGACAACTACGATGTCCGTCCCAAAATAGCCTTTTGTCGCTTTGAAACTGGAAGTTAATAGAACTAAATTAAACTATTCATGAAGGTCAGTGATAAAATTAAAATCAATAGTATTAATAATAGTAATTACGAGAATGTTTTTCCTGTGCCAGTCAAGTTTCTTAACTCAACTGTGCGACTATTTCGCCTGACGGAGAGTTAAGCTAATAAAGGCGCGTTTACACATTTGTTTTCATCTTTTGCGTTTAATTCATACGATGACAACTTTTTGTTGTAAAGAGAAAACTAGTGGATTTTACAACTTTTGTGGTCAACACACATACATGAACTCTCTTCTCACTTCATTCGTCAAGATGTCAAGTGTGAAGGACGTTGTGCTTGTAGCAGTAACTTGGGTACAAATTTTTACAAAAAAATACAAATTACTTTAAAAAAATTTATAGAATAATTGAAATGGAGTTTATTAGAGATTAACGCTGTTTTCAAAGCAGAGGTCATAAAATAAAACGCTATCAGCTTTGATATTCGACGAGTTTTTATTTTTATTGTCAAGAGATTCTTCTGTGAATAGTTCTACAAAAACTTTTAATCTCTTTTTCACTTGAAAAATTTAAATTTAAAGAAAAAAAAATTAAATTAAAAAATAATGAACAGTTCAGAATTGTTTTAAAATAGTATAGTCATGTTTATACTGTCCATAGAAAATATTTTTTGCGCAACTAAAATTAGTTCAACTAAGCAACTAGTTAATAGAAATGAATTGATGAAAAATACATTTGAAAAATATTTTAGAATATTATTACTTGCTTAAGAATTTTTGAGGAAGGAAGTGAAATCAGTATTATTATACAAACTTAAATACGTTTATTTTATTCATTAAATATACACATCAATCTAAAGAAAAATGTACTTGATATAAAGTGATATCATGAATAAGGCTAATCAAATGTTACATTAATTAACGTTATAGCTTGAACATTTCTCTAACTAGATGGAACAGAGTGTTTCAAAAAAAAATCATCCGATTTTTAAAAAATTATTAACTATTCAACTTTTAATCCGTTTTGACCGAATAATGTCTAGGTAGAAAAAGGGAAATTTCAAATTTCACACAGTTGCCAACAGGTAGCGCTAATGCTCTACTTTCGTCCGTGTTGGAAATTCAAATGAAATTGTTCAGTCACTGAATGAAACGTATCTCATTGGTTAATTTCATGACGTAGCCGAAGTTACGGCACTAGTCGAAGTTGATTGGTTGTTACATTCTGTATATATTTTGTTCATTTGTGTTTTTAAGGCAAGCAGCCGAATGAATGGCTGTCAGTGAGTGTGTAAGCTGCAAGACAGCAGCATGTTTCTTTTTAAGTAAACTGTATTAAAGCTATTTTGTATTTTTAAACTGCCTGGTAGCTGCGTTAACTCTGCAACATTACACTCACGACTAGCCAACATTCCGCCACTTAGTGTTTGTAACTGCATAGCATATATCAGGTCTCGTCCTTCCAGATACACTCACGACATGCCAACAGTGGTTATGGGCCGTGCGTTCCCGTACTCCTTTTCGCCAGATGCAGTTTAAGCCGTGCTGTTTAAATTAAACCGGAAGGATTGTGTCTGTTTGTTGTGAAGTCTATAGGGCTGATCGGAAGATGAATATGCCGGAGGAGTCTTCGCCATTTGCATTCCCGAAAATGGATGGTTCTAATTATACCTCATGGAAGGAAGACATGAAGGTCGTGCTGATGGATCGTGGTTGTTGGAGCTTCATAATTAAGGAAGATAAGCCATGTCCTGAACAAGCTGCTGAGAAAGAAAAATTCGAGTATGTCTAGAGAAAGCAGAGATGTTACACTACAATTTATCAAGGCATCGAAAGAAAATTTCTTCCGTTAATCCGACACACAACAGATGGTAAAGAAGCATGGAGCATTTTGAAGTCAAATTTCGAACCAACTTCCAAAGCCCGACTGGCAGTTCTTATCGATGAATTTTTCGAGCTCAAGTTTATTCCAGAAGAAGAGACCATTGGAATTTTTTGCAAGCAAGTCGATGAGAAGAAAACTCAAGTTAAAGAAGCGGGTTTTGAAATTCCTGAACTTTTAATCGCATTACAACTTATTAGAAGATTGCCAGCTGAGTATGATCATTTAGTTCAAACCCTCTACAGATTGAAGGATGAAGAATTTAACCATCGGGAAGTTGAAAAAGATCTTGTAAACGAAGCTGGACGAATTCAACTGAAGCAGAAGGATTTGAACCTAGATTATGCAGAGAATGCATACACCGTTGGATCATTTCGTCAGAAGGAAACTCGCAAGAAATCTTTTGAACGCAGTGGAGCAGTCTTGGACCCTTCAAGAAACCCTGGTCAATACAGGAAAATCGGTTACCCTAAAGGAATGGGGCCGTTTTGTGACTTTTGTTCCCGCAAAGGAAACGATGCATCTAAATGTTATAAGAAGCGGAATAAAGAAAAGAAACAAGCTTTCGCATCGGAAACTTCGTTCTGTGGAACTAATAAAGCTTTTGGAGTATCGAAGGACTGGGATCATTTCCTGATAGATACCGCAGCTACTTCCCATTTTTGTTATGAACGTGACTGGTTCAAGAACTTTAAGGAACTAACAACGACAAAAGCCCTCCTTGCCGATAAGAAGTCTACTTGTGAAGTTAAAGGAATAGGTGATGTCGACTTCATCGTTAAAGACATTAAAGGTAATGTTAAAATCTCTTTAAAAGATGTATTTTATACTCCAGACATCAGGAGGAATCTAATTAGTAGAGCAAGAATGGACATAGCAGGACTTAAAATAACTTGGTCAAATAATGTTATGCTTATATGTTATTCTAATAATGAATATTTCTTTTCAGCTTTTCGGCAAGATATGCTTTATATAGTATCTAGTTATCGTTTATTAGACAGTGTAATGTATACTAGTGTAGATTTAAATTTAATCCATAAGAGATTATGTCATGTCAATATTCCTATTATTAAGGATATGTGCAAAAATAAATCGGATAAAGGGTTGGAGAAAGTAAATATGAAAATAGATAATGAATCTTGTATCGCTTGTAATGTATGTAAAGCGACAAGAACGTCTCTGAAAAAGAATTATGTGTACGAACGAGAAACAAAGTCTGTTTTGGACAAAGTCCACATGGATTTAAGGGGACCTGCACCTGTTAATTCTTTGGGGGGAAGTAAATATTTCTTGTCCATAATTGATGATTTTCTAGAAAAATAGATGTATTTACTCTTAAAATTAAAAGTGAAGTATTTTCAATTTTTAAAGAGTACTTTTCTAGGGTACAATGCGAATTAGGAAGGAAACTTAAAAGTGTCAGGACCGACAACGGAATGGAGTTTCGTCACAAAGATTTTGAGACATTTTTAAGAGATTTGGGTATTAGAATTGAGAGAACATCTTTCTATACACCGGAATTAAATGGTATAGCTGAAAGATTCAATAGGTCAAGTATGGAAGCGGTCAGAACTATGCTGCAAGATAGTGGCTTACAACCAAGGTTTTGGGCGGAAGCACTTCATGCCTATGTTTATACTAAAAATCGGTTTAGTCATAAATTAACAGAGGGAAAAACGCCTATGGAAATATGGTCGGGACATAAACCCTCCATTAGACATTGTCGTACATTTGGTTCACTAGCTTATGTGTATGTACCAATAGTTAATAGAAATAAATTACAACCCAAAGCTAAAATTGGAATATTGGTAGGTTAAGCTGTGAATAGAAGAGGATACAGGGTATGGTTACCTAAAGAAAGGAAAGTCGTAGAAAGTATTCACGTTAAAATTAATGAAACGAAGAATGGCGTGAAAACTTTGTTTGAACATTATGACTATGCTATATATCAATTGGATCAAAATTTAAATAACGATAGTGATTGCAGGGCACAGGATGAAAAATCTATTTCACCGAAAACCCCCTCATCGTTAGATATTTCAACTTGGATAAGATTAGAAAAACGTAGGAAAAATAGTAAAATGATAGATGTTTATTATTATCCTCCTAGTAACGAACGACATAGATCCATAAATGATGTGAACATTTATTGTGAGAGAAACAAATTAGAGTTTGACCCTAATCAGTTTAACTTTAAACCAACAACAACAAATACGCGTTTTGAAGAAAAATCGGAATGTGATAATGAAACTAGTTCAGATTCCTTAGATGAAGCAAGCCTTGTAAATGATATTTTTCAACACGAGATATATATGACTGAAATCCCCAAAACATTTAAAGAAACTCAAATTTCTCCAGACAAAGAGAAATGGGACGAAGAGAATATGTCGGAGGAAATTAAATTAATGCAGAATATAAATGTTTGGGATCTGGTTGACCCCAAATCGAATATGAAAGTTTTAGGTTGTAGATGGGTATACAATATTAAACATGATGAGAAAAATAATGTAAAGAAATATAAATCGAGATTGGTAGCGCAAGGGTTTAAGCAAAGACCGGGTGTTAATTTTACTGATGTATTTGCACCACTTGTGAATTTCGATATAATTAAATTTTTATTCGTTTTGTTAGTATGTATTTTAAGGTGGAATCATGCACTGATAGATGTAAAAGGAGCATATTTGTATGGAAACCTGGATGTTTCCATTTGCATGCAGCAACCCGAAGCATTTGTGGTAAAAGGATGCGAGCATTATGTTTGCAGGTTGCATAAGAGTATATATGGTTTTCACCAGAGTGGTAGACAATGGAATATTGATCTAAATGAAATTTTATTTGGGCTTGGATTTCATCAAAATGAGTTATGTAATGGTCTATATACTAAAAGTAATTTTATTTTATTTAAAAGTAATTGTATTTTATTGGTATACGTAGATGACATCGTCGTTTTCAGCAAATCGCAAAGTGATCTTGAAGATTCAATTCTTAATATAAAAATTAAATTGGAAATAACAGAGTTGGGATCAGTTAGATACCTACTTGGTGTAAATTTTGAGCGAATCGGGGATTCTGTGTACTTGCATCAGAATACATATATAAATAAACTTAAGAATAGATTCAAACACTTGCCAAGAAGGCGATTTGCGTTACCTTTGAAAGTAGGTTGTATTTTACCTGATAGAGTAAAAGAAAATGAGATAATAGAAACGGAACTTATGAGACAGATTCCGTATAAAATATTAATTGGATGCCTATCGTTTATTGCGAATAGGTCCAGGCCAGATATTGCATTTGCTGTAAACACAATGTCACAATTTTGTAATGGATATACGTATCATCATTGGACTATTGTTGTTGATATTTTAAATTATGTGTTTAATACAATGTATTATAAAATAAATCTTTCGGATACTCATAATACTAGGTTAACTATGTATTCCGATTCTAGCTGGGGATGCAAATTAAATGATAGACATTCTACCAGTGGATATATTATGTTATTTGGAAATGTACCAATAACATGGAAATCTCAGAAGAAAAATGTATTGCTTTAAGCTCAATGGAAGCTGAATTTATAGCACTAACAGAAAGTGTAAAATGTATTATTTGGTATTCTAAAATTTTAAAAGAACTTAATTTAATTGATTTTAGAATGTCGGAATTGTATTGTGACAGCCAAGCAGCTATTCATTTTCGAAAACTAATATTGAGAATAATAAAACTAAACATATTGATATCAAATGTAAATTTGTTCGGAAATTATATGATAAAGAATTTGAACTAAATTATCTAAATTCTAAGAAAAATTTGGTCGATTTCTTAACAAAACCTCTTGCAAAAGAAAAATTTCTTTCTGTAATAAAGGCTATATTTCAAAAGGATTCAGTGACTGATGGGGCCGAATGTTGGAATTTCGATTGAAATTGTTCAGTCACTGAATGAAACGTATCTCATTGGTTAATTTCATGACGTAGCCGAAGTTATGGCACTAGTCGAAGTTGATTGGTTGTTTCAATCTATATATATTTTGTTCATTTGTGTTTTTGAGGCAAGCAGTCGAATGAATGGCTGTCCGTGAATGTGTAAGCTGCAAGACAGCAGCATGTTTCTTTTTAAGTAAACTGTATTAAAGCTATTTTGTATTTTAAACTGCCTGGTATCTGCATTAACTCTGCAACATTACACTCACGACTAGCCAACATTCCGCCACTTAGTGTTTGTAACTGCATAGCATATATCAGGTCTCGTCCTTCCAGATATATAGGATAAACATCCCAAAATATTTCCATACTGAAATTTAGACATTTCCGAAATCTGAATTTCTGTACTTGGACACTGTGTTTTAAAAAGAACTTTACCAACTATAATAGGTAATGAGGTAACAGGATAGGAAAACTTATTTCTCGCAAACTTTGTGAATATATTCTAACTGATAAATAAAAATTTCATCTCCCATTTCTTCAAATTCTACCCCGAGCAATTTATGGGTTTTGCCTAAGATTTTAAGATCAAAATTAGTACTTAAACGATTTATAACATCTTTAATTAAAGCGTTGGTTTCAGCAAATAAATCTATAGCGCCCACGTAAAGTAGCTGAAAAATTTTATCCTGATATACATATACACAATTTGTTGATTCTCCAGTTCAGAAAGAAATTCGCAAAACCATTCCATCCCAAACTTGTGTAAACCATATAAAGTTTCATTTAACTGACGTACGTGGTCAAGTTTATTTGGATCGACAAATCCTTGTTGTTGTTTCATAAAAATAATTTCCTGAAGTGAATCATATGACTAGAAACATTTTATATCAAGTTGGGAAAGTCGCCATTTTTGCCTACAAGCTGATACAGAAAATCACATTCTAATAATTGGAAAATTATTCATAGGATTAAAAACTTCAACATAATGAATTCCTTGAATGTCTCTAAAGCCCTGGGAGACTGATCTTGCTTTATATCTCACAATAGCATCGTTTCCATCTTGTTTTATTGTGTAAACCTATCGACAACCTCTAACTTTGCCGTTTGAAGGTTTCGGAGCAAAATCCCAAACTTTACTTTTTTCATCACCTGAAATCACCTCATTTCTTCCTTCATTTCATCATACCATTTATCAGCCTGAGAGGTTCTTAGAGCCGAAATAAAATTGCCTAATATTTGAACTTATATTCAATGCCGATTGGTTTGCTTCTTCCATATTTATTATTTCAGAATATTTTTCATTATCAGAAAAATTAAATAAAGTTTTGTCATACTCTAAAATTTATGTGTCTTACAATATTCTTCGACATCCTTATAGCAATATAAACGATCTTTCGAACCTTGAACATTATAATAAACGTCAGTTCTAGACCCATCTTTGTGTGGAACAGCTATTCTTTCCGAAATGACTTTCTCGGAAGTTTTACTGTTATTGGATGCTACCGCCCGTTCAGAAGTTTCTGATTTTTGGTTTCTATGCATACTCAATTGTTCAGACTCTTCCTTAGCTCCAGAATCGAATTCGGAATTCAATGAAATGTTGATCGTATTCGTATTGGGGTCCAGTAGAGATCCACTGCTAATTTGGTTCTAACACATTGTCTTCATCAAAAGAAGCATTTATAATTTCAACTATTTTCCTTTCATTGGGTAACCAGATAAGATAACCTCGGATTTTTAATGCATAACCCAAAATTATACCCTTTTCTGCACTTATATCAAGCTTCTTCCTCTGTTGTTTAGATGCAACTAGGTAAACAATGCTCCCAAAAGTTTTTAGGGGTTTTGTAGATTGTTGATGGTCGCTACAAAATTCAAACGGGGTAAAATATAAGATACCATGACAAACTCTATCCCAAACATAAGTATGACATAATAGTGCTTCAGCCCGAAATCCTTTACATAAAGCATTATTTTAATTTCATCAACTGCTGTGTAATTATAACACTTTTTTGTTTTGTTGAATAAACATTTGTTCTCTCAACTTTAATACCTAAATTATCTAAATATGATTCACACCCAGCGTGCCAGTACTCTGGACCATTATCAGTTCTTACATTTATGATATCGGAATTTAAAATATCTCAACTCTTTTATGAAAGTTTGAGAAATGTTTGAAATCTTCATTTTTCTCTTTGAAAGGATAGGTAGATATTTTACTGGAAAAGTCGTCAATAATACTTAAGATCGATGACCACCAATAGCCACATCTGGAAAAAGGACCATACAAATCTAAGTGCAAAAGCTCAAGTAGGTTACTCAATCGTATGTTATCTATTGGCTTAAATGATTTACGACGAGATTTAGCAAGTTTACAGGGTTTGCATTTTAAATCCGTGTACTTTAATCATGTAATCCTTCTACATACTTTTTCTTACTGGTCTATATATGATATGCGTTTTATTAATATGACACATTCTATTGTGCCAACTACGTAAGTTATTTACATTGAAAGTGGAAAAATTTTCAATCTTGGATTTAATCTTATTGTCTCTTACATATCATGAGCTTTCCTTAACATTTTTAAATTTATGATTTATATCAATATTGCGATTAATGCAAAATAGATCATTGACCATTTTGTCTTAATTGAGGCGAATATAATATATTCAGAAGATCTACAGTTTCGAACTCACCGTTATTTTTGAAGCACATCCCTACTGTTCCAGTTCCTTTTATGTCACAACGTACTTCTCCAACAGCTACCGACATTCTTGTATTCTTCCCTGGTAGATAAATTCTGAGTTGATTTCGGTTACTGGGGAGTGGGAGGTGGCTGCTGTGTCTAATATCCAAAAATCCTTTTCACATTCTTAACCTAAGCTGGATTTGGCTATATATCTGCTTCTTCGGATGCTTCACATTTTTAGTATTATTCCTTATAGGTTGGGCATTCTTCGTATAGGATGGTGGTTTAGACTTGTTTCTTGGGGACTTCAAAATGTTATTCCTTTAAACTGACTGTAAGGAACAAGATTCTTGTTGGTCCTTTATGGATTGCTTCAACTTATATTCTTCTGCTATGAACTCTTGAAGAATTCTGTCAAACATGAACTCTTGTCATTCCTCCTGTAGATATATTGTACGATACCACTAAATTCAGGTGACAGTAAACGAATTATTTGAAAATATTGATAACAGTCACTTTTAGGTTTACCAGAGACTATCTATATAATATGAGCCTTGTAGCTGCAAAAGTAGTCAACTCAAAAACAGAAAATTCTTCAGAAAAGTGTATTTTCTGTCATCATCAAAATGAGATTTGGAAAAGACTGAAGGGCATTTGAGTTGTGTGAATCAATATGCAATTGATGTTAATGAGGTACGAAGAATGATGAGTTATGATGCATGATGAGTTATTTAAGGTTTATTTTTGCAGCTCGTTTTGAATATGGACAATTTTGCAACAATCTGAAATCTTAAATAAATACGCCAAATTATAAATAAAATAGGAGACATATTAATTTTCTCAAAATATTATTGAAATAAGGAGGTATTCCATAGAAAGAATATTCAATCATAAAATAACAAAGACGTATTCTTCTCCAGGATAGCACAAAATATTAGCTGGGTCTTCCTGTCGATTTCCTTCCTGCCCTTGCGCTGCTCTTTTGGCTTTCAAACCCATCAGCCACACCTCTGAGGACTTTAAAACCTGTGAAGTTTATATTCAGCAGCCTGTGAATAAAAGCTGATGAAATTTCAGTGGAAGCCGTTAGGAATTTCTGTTCCTTCAAGCGCACATGAATTTGTTTTTGTTGATCAAGGGATCTTTTGATGACACATGTTCGATAGTGAAGTTATGTAGATACAGCCGTCTAATATACTACCTCAAATTGAAAAAGGCTTTCGGCAAGACAGGGTCTTTTCGTTAGTCAAAGTTAAGGTAAATGGGCCTGTACTCTTTTCTCTTCTAAGAGGGAAAAAGCCACAGCTCGCTTCTTATGTAGCGTGGATTCAATCACAAATGTCTACTTCCGTGCCTCAATCATAGCTGCTTTGATCTTCTTATTCAATTTCAAGCATTTAGAACGAACCTGAACATTAGGCGAACCAAAACCAATAGTGACTCTGGTGTTTAATAGTGTTCTGAAGTAATAGAGACTAACTCGAAGCAACTCGTCTTGATCGAGTTGTAAATTCGCCATATTTTTTATGTTCATTTAACTGCTGTGGTAATTTATTGCTAGAATCTTATTCCGACAGTAGTGATATTCAGTGCCCTTGAACGATTTTATGAAAGAGGTAAGAGTGTTACTTTTTGGCTCAAATGCCATTAAACTTGGGTCTCCCCGTATTTTTCCTTAGAGCACAACGGACATTTTACAGTATTTATCCCCCTCCATCATACAGTCGTCTTTCACTTTCTATTTTATACATAAATAAGTGAACTGTTATAAATAGAACCTACCGTTGATGCTTTGCCACAACCTAGACTGATTCATGTTATGCTTGTTTACTTTATGTGGGAGAGCTTCAACATTTTTCACCATCTTGTTCAAAAGTGCAATAATTCAGAAAAAACAAACTTGAATTTATCGCAATGTCCATTTTAACAGCTGTAAGCCTGCATTTGGCAAGGTTTATGAAGCTACCTCTGCGCCAACTGGAGCATTTGGAGACGACCGGTTTTGAATACGTATCAATCAGTGGTGATGGACAGTTCTGCAGCACACCTTTGTTTCTGGGCGCATTTTAAACATTGATAAGGCCAGATTTTTAACATTTTAGTGTTACCAAGTGATAGAAGAGATTATATAAATTTATAATAGTATTTGAAAAAACTTATTTGTGAAAAAAATGAAGATAACCACTTTTGCAACTACACGACGATGTAAATTTCGAAATTTTCCTAGCGTAGGCTGATGAAATTTCCTCAATAATGACATTGACATTTAAAGAATAAATGACAACTAGTTCAACTGAAATTATTGAAAATTCAATTTAAAGTTCCTGTGACATGATTGATCTCAAATAATTCCTGATTGATTTTAATTTGGAAATTTTTTTTCTCCAATTATTTGTGTAGAAACGGAGAATTTGAGTTAAACTCTCAATATTTTAGTCAAAACTTCCAAAAAATTGCTGTAGATTATTTTTGTAAATTTCATGAAACGTTTCTTCTGCAGAGCCTGAATCAGGTAGGTAGTAATTAAAGACTAGTTTGATATTTCCAAAAAAATCTCATTTCAATAATATCTTGCTTTTCTTGATACTGAAAAGGTCTAGGCAACTTTGTTTTAATTCTTCTTTAGATGTAATAATCTTATTTGAACTAAAATAATCAATAAATTTTTATAGTGCGATTTTTATTTGGTTTAATCGAGTTTTTAATGAGTGTAAAATTCTAAATAACACTTCAAAATAAAACGCAACTTTAAATACATCTTTTTTTATAATTTTGGTTTCTTCTTTTTTTCCTAGTAAAAGTTATTTTCGGTTTACGCTTTCTTTTACTAAGCGCAGTTTCTTATTCAGCCGGTACATATAAATTTTCTGCGAGATATATTGAATTGTCTAGAAAATCATCGAATTTTATTTCACTTTTCTTCATTCTTTAATAAGTGTTTTGAGAGAAATGAAGGATTCTATAGAAGATTTGACGTTTTCTGATGCACATTCCAACATTTTACTGACAATGTTTACACGACTCATGATCCGATATCTTATGAATAGGCATCATAAAAATTCAAATTTCATTAAACGTAAAACCAAAATTTTGGTATTAAATTTATTTTTATTGTCAAAGGAAGGTTTTCACTGATGTCAATTAAAGCATCATAAACACCTTCGATGTTAGATACCAGAGGACATTAGCAGGTAATCTATTCCTTCCAAATCTATTCCTTAACAAATGTTAATTTAAATTTCTTTTAATGACGCTTTTTTGAAAACACCTTGTTCATAGGCCAAAGAAGTAAACAGCCACACTTGAAATTCTTTTTTTTTATAAAAATCAATTCTTCTTATCGTAGTATTTTTTTATGAATGAGAGCGATATTTTGGCACAAACAATTATAATAATATACATATTAAGTGCATTTTAGTTCACATTTTCGTCGGGTGTTATTAAAAGAAAATAATTAAATTTTCATTTACAGTACCATACTTACTTTAAGGTATTCCTTTCATTTAAACTTTTCTTTTTCTCCCCAAGACCTCTTCATGCAACGAAATTTGCTGTTTGTTGCGTAAGTATCGGTTTAACAACCTTTTTGTCTTGGTACAAATATTCTAACAGTTGCATTAGGAGCTGCAACTCTCATTCTGTATACTGCCATTTATACTCCATTGAAAAGATACAGCGTTACTAAAATGAGGATAAATTCTTTTATTTGCGCCCTTCATTTTTGATGGGTTGGTCTGCTTGTACAGGAAGTTTAAGTGCACAGGTGAGTATAAAAATATTGATTATATTTTTGACACACACGCCCATATGCAGATTAATGTTTGTTTATGTGCGTGTGTGTGTCTTTAAAACAAATGTCCATGTTTTGTCCGATCTCGATGAAATTTGGCAAAGTTGTACTCCAAGATAAGAGAAAGGTCACTTTCTAATTTTCAAAGTCCAAAAATTAATTAAAATTTCAGTAAATAAAAACATAAACAAGAATTCGTTTTTTCCCGCTATACATTTCGAAACGATTTTTACACAAGAATAAATTTATATAAGTTTAAAATTTAAAAAATGCCTTTTTATTGATTCGATTTAATTTTCATACGATTTTCTCTTTAATTTAAATTTTTTCATCATTCTCAATGATAATTTTGATTGTTATAATGAAATTCACACTTTTTTATAGTTTTGTAGTGATTCTCTCTCTCTGCGAGATTTTATTCTCCATATTATTCATGTCGTGCGAGATAAAGTTTTGTTCCTGTGGCAAGAAACGATTGATAAAAAATATCAGGAATACTTTGTTTAATATACATATATACTATATATCATTTTAAATTTTATCATCTACTTCTATGACTTATATAAGCATTCGGCAACACTCAGTATAAAAAGTAGAGAAAAGTGATAAAATAATATACATTGTTTTTTAAAATTCCTTCGAAATTAGAAATTCAAATTAACGTACTAGACTGCATTACTGCATTTGTATCTTTTATCTAACGACATTTAAAAAGTATAAGATAGAATATCCTTGGAGTAATCGTTATTATTACTTCAATTTTTACGTGATTAAGGGAGTTAATCGATTTGGCAAGTGAAAGAAAAGTATTAAATCAAATTCAATCTTCAAATGATTTTTTTATTACAGAAAAACTTCATTATATACAATTTTTATTGGAGATTTTAGCAAAAATGAATAATAACAGTTTTGTTACTGTTACAGTTATTTTTATTACTTTATTTAAATTGATTAATCAGCATTATAAATTATGTCTTCTTCATCAGATGTTTTGAGCTCCCGTCATGTCGATTTGTCCTTAAGTTTTTATAATAATCATGTTTAATGTGAGGAATAAATTTCAACAAGTCCATCATATCTTTCCTCTTTTCTCTTGTCACAATTCTACCTGTTGGATACAATAAAGGCTGGTCTACATTTTTGAGACACAGTGGTCTACTTGCTACAGATTTTCTTATATCAATGGCATTCAATTCTTAATCTTTTTAAAAGTTACATTTGAATTGTATGTGGTGGGATGTCGACTTTTCTTTAAATCCGACATTAAAGCGAATAAAATTCACATACGTAGGGATCATTCTTAAGGAGGAGGTGTCGGGGTTTAAATAACTTATTATTTAGCCCCAAAAAGAAGAATATGGATAGAATAACGAATGACATCAAAAGCGGTATCTTTTATGACAATATCATTGCATTAAAAAATTGTAACTAAATTTTTATTGCGCAATAATGCATTAGCAAAGATTTACATGAGAGTATGGAGTTAATCAGATTGGCTTCCGAAATAAATTATTAATTATTCAATGGTCAAAAAACTTGTGTCATTTATTGGTGTTAATCATTATTATTAGAGAGAGTTGTTTTGAATACAAACAGTTAGTAGTCAATCAAGTGCTTTGACACTAAAATTTAAAAAAATTCAAAAAGTGGAGTTAATCGATTTGGTAAGTGAGGCATTCAAATAGCCCCATTTTTATAAATTAACTGGACACCTCCTCGCAACTCGTTGGTGCGATTCGTTAGCGAGGACCAGGAACCCAGATAGCACGTAAGTTTGCAGCAAGTTTGATTTTGACTTGTCATGGCAAAATTTGACGCGTCAAACTTGAATCGAACTTGTAGCAAGTTCGATGTGACAAGTAGCGCCACCTCTTTGCAAATCAAACTTGCAGCAAGTATGCAAAACAAGCTTCCTGCAAAGATAGCACAATAAAGAGATAATTATCTTTGTCTCTGTTTTAAAAAACATCCGATTTTTAATAGCATCTCCTAGACCGTAATTCTTTTTTATTAATTCAATAAATCAATGATAATTTGTGAAAAAAATAACTTTTTTATAAAAAAATTTTTTGAAGCATTTTCCATCTTTTTACTAAATATATCACTCTCACTTTAAAGAAAACTATATCGCCTTTTTCTTTTTTTATTTTTTTTTTTGAAATTTTAAAGTTTATAAACAAAATTAAATCTAAAAAACAGTCGGTGTTTGTTGAAAAATAATAACTAGACATTTTGTCCCATTTTAAAGTAATTACTTTTGAACTCTAATTTCATAATTTATTCTACTAGCAAAACGTAGTTATTAGCGAAAATCGCTCTCTCTTTGACTTCAAATCGTATTCTCAACTCAAAAAATTAATGAAAACCAGAAAATAGTTTAAAATAAATCGTATACGAATAGCATCGAACGATGTTTTAGCGAAATCTATCCTCTCCTCTCAGAGTTCAGCTGGCTCAACGGTTAGCGTCCCCGCTTCGGAACCGGGAGGTCGCGAGTTCTATCCTGGGTTGTGTTCGTGTTCTGTTTTTGCTATAATTTGCAATGAGTTTGACACGGCAAACTTGCTGCAAGTTCGTTTCATGGTGACTTCGGAGCTTTCGTTAACTTGCTGCAAGCTTACTGCAAGCTTGCACACTTGTCATGACAAATTTGTGGCAAACTTGCACTCTTGTCATGACAAATTTGTGGCAAGCTTGCTGCAAACTAAAATTGCTATCTGGGAAGGTACTCCACACTGTTTGTAGAATTAACCCTCTGGGGTTTTCGTTTCCCATTTAAAGTCATTCTAAAAGAGAGCGACCGAAGATCATTTATCTGTATAAAAAATACGTCTTCCTCCAAGCAGAAAAATGTTTTCAAATCGCGGTATTCTCTCTCTTCCCCCTTTGAACCATGGGCAATCAGCACAAAGTTTGAGGGCTAATCGTGAGAACCCATTCTATTCAATCTTTCACACATTCAAATTAGGATTTTATTGCTATCGGAGATTCCACGTATTATGTGGCTAAATTAAGACTCGAAATAGACAGTTGGGACATATACGCTGCATATTTCCCGTATCAATAACACCAGATGACAAAAAAAAACCCCATTTAGGCCAGGCAAAAAAATTGAAGGCTGCAAGACCTATTTTCTAGGTTCCGATACAAATTTGAACATTGTTGAAGCTGAAGAAAAGTTAATACTCTTTAGATGTCTGTAACTTCAACTTATTTGGTATTTATCATTAGTTGTATTTAACCCGTCAGCGCACGCACGGCGTCTTTTTGTCCCCACCCTTTCTCTTTTGTTAAGAAATTCTATGAATGTCTAAAACCCTGCACCTGTTACTTCCTGTACCTTCATGTGGGAGCTGGAAGAAAAATATAACAGGAGTAGAAGCTGGTGAAATCTCGCATCTTACTGGGAGGTTTGGGGTCAAATTGACCCGTGCGTTTTCTAACGTGTCGGATTCATTTAATGTTATGGCTATGACAGCGAAAGAAAATGCGCAGCACAGAAGAAAAGAATACAGGAAAGGTATAGAAAAAAGGAGATTAGTTCAATTTTTCTTTTACTTATTAAAAATTGCATTTGTGTCTTTATCACAAGTTATATATATATATATATATATATATTCAAGAAAAAATATTCTTATACTTTGACCATATTTTATTTTCTTGGAAATAGTTAATAAGATAATTAGTAAGTGCAGTGGCGGCTCGTGTTTTGTAATCTTGGGGGTGCTGTCCTTTCTGCGCATCTTTAATGTTTCACAGCGCAGTAATGCATATTCGAACCACTTACATTTTCCGACTTTTTTCATTAAATTTAAGTAGTTTTATATTTAATGAATAACTAATAACATTTTTTCTTCAAATAGGTAAGTATTTTATCTAATGTTAAATGAGTTCTACAAATATCTGATAAATATCTCGGAAACTATTACAGGTTTCTCAAAAACATTTTTCACAATAAAAGAACATAATCTTGCTGCATAAAAAAAGAGAAATACATTCTTAAATAAAAAGTGATATTTTTTTAAATTTTAAAACATGATTGCGAAAAAAAGTGAATTGCAACTTTGTAAAATTTTTACATGATAGCAAAGCTGAGATACTAAAAAGTCGAAATCCAAAAAATTTGTCTGGATATCTTTAATAGTTTTCAATATATTTACAAAAAAATAGAGATTTTTAGTTTTCAGACTGGACGACTTAAATATAAAAAGGGTTTTTTCTTTCTTTTCAAAAAAGGAAAAAAAATTAATCAGTTGATATACAATATTTATAGAATTTCAAGTAGACTTTTTTATTAACAGAAAGAAAAACTATATTATTGAATAAATAGTTTTAACATATCATTTATACTTTATTTTCTTTCTTTGCTTGCTTTTTTGTGTAGATTTAATTATCAGAGAAGTTGTGCAAATAGAGCAAATTTATGATTTTTTTAAAAATAAAATTTAAGCGTCATCAAATGAACATTCGGGAGTTCTTCTGACATTTCAAATAAAGTTGATGAACAAGTCAAAATTGTTCACAAACTTTTGTCTCGCACTTTTTAAATTCGTTTTTTGATCTTACTCTTTCAACAAAAAATCTCAGAAATAATATTTTTTTAGATTTTAATGCTATTTAGCACGTTCACGCCGGCTCTGCAATTCATGTTTCTCTCCCATAGACGGCTACTCTAAGAGCGCCTTTGTAGGAAGTCATCGAACTAAAGTGAAAAATGAATTTTTACCGCAATGATAACCATTGTTTCTCTTTATTTTTAACAACTGTTGCTGTCATAACTATTTTTGCCAGCCCTTTGTTTGAAATGTTTTTAAAAATTGCATAGAAATATGTTATTGAATTGATGCTTATATTATCGAATTTATTATATAAGTTATGTTTATAACATTGAGTTTAAATAATATAAATAATACTTTTTCAGTTAATGAACGTTAAATTTCCATTACTTTAATTTTGAACTATATGGAAATTTTTCTAGATACTTAACGAACTAAATTGTTGGTGGTGCGCATCGCCTGGCGAAACATTCAAGTGCGAGCCACCGGTGGTACGCGCCGGCGTAAACGTGTTAAAGAAGCAATTTTATCATAGAAATTTTAAATATTTTTTATAATTTTCAAAGGTTTAAGAGCGTTGATTTTTAAAGAAGGACGGTTTACTTCAGGATTTAAATAACGTCTGTTATTTTATTGTCATATTTCAAATAACCGCTGGAACTTCTTCAAGCAAGGCAAACGTCTTCATACCATCCAAACTGATCAACTTCAACCACCCACAAAGGCTAGTTTGCAGCAGGAAATCATCAATGCTGAAATGAAAACTGGTGTTTCGACGTTTGCTTCTGAGCTCAGACTCCGTCAGCTATACCCGAATGTAATTTCAAAGTTATAGGTCATTCTGTTAATGATAGAAAAACAATTCAAATTTGTGATCAATGGTGATAAAGAAATTCTGACCTAAAAATAGTTGGTAAAATGCCGAGGAATAAGGCTATTTTCTGATCCAGATTAAGTCCTAAAACCACAGTGAACGGTGATACCGACTTTTTGTATCCTTTAGAATTGAAATTTCTTCAGTGCCATAGGCTTAAAACAAAGTTTCAAACGTATGCGTCTTTTCACTTCGAGGTTTTTGAAAATGACCTACAGCAGTTATTGGATGCATCGATTTCGCCTAAGGGATGTCTTATCGCTGAGGTTTTTGGCAAACTCAGAAATTACCAGATTTCCCAAGAAGTTATTCCTGGATCTGAACCATCAACCATCTTCCTGACTTAAATTCTTCAACTCACACAGTCTCGAAATGACTTTCATTATTTTATCAGAACGTATTTTCTTCCTGTAAATTGGACCTTCCTGGTTTGGATAGGTCAGTTATAGGTCATTTTGTTAATGATAAAAAAATCAAATCGAAAGCGTAATCAATGGTGCTAAGAAAATTATGGCCAAATAATAGTTAGTAAAATGTCGAGGAGGAAGGCTGATTTCTCATCTAGATTAAGTCTTGAAACCACAGTGAATGATGTTAACGACTTTTTCAGTCTTTTAGGATTGATTCCTTTGTACCATAGGCTTAAAACCAAGTTTCAAACGTATGCGTCTTTTCACACCCGGGTTTTTGAAGATGACCTACAGAAGTTATTGGATGCATCGGTATGGCCTGAGGGGTGTCTTATCTCTGAGTTTTTTTTTGGCAAATTCAGAAATGACCAGATTTACCAAGAAGTTATTCCTGAATCTGACATCAATCATCTTCCTGACATCAATTCTTCAACGTACACAGTCTCGAAATGACTAACTTTTGTATCAGAACTACGAGTCTACGAACTAAAACTGCTAACTTTTTCAGTTTCATGGCTTCGGAGGATCATGATATTATTTTTATTGCTAAAATGTGACTTTGTGAAGATATTTGTTTCTCAGATTCGATGATAGATACCCTATTTTTCGAAGGGATCGTGGTTCTCCAACTAATCCCTACAGACGTGGCGGTGTGCTTATAAGTATGAAAAAGTGTATTTCTCCCTCTAAATTGGTCCCCTGGTTTGGATCTCGAGAAGGTCTGGATTTCACTCAAATCACAAGGAAAAAATGCTTTTATGTGTTGTTTATTTTCCGCCTTCCTCTCATGCCAACACGCATATTAAATTTTTTGATTGTTTTAATAGATTTGGATTTTTTGATAAAATTTTCATATGTGATGATTTTAATTTATCTATATATGTTGATTTTGGTGATCACAAGACCCCAATTGTAAATGAATTGTTCAATTTTATGAATCTTATAATTTGGGTCAAGTTAACAATATTTTTAATTGTAATAATAAATTTCTTGATTTGATTTTAACTAATATTGATTTTAACATATTTATGTCCGACACAGCGATAGACATTTGATGCCCGAAGACAAACATCATCCTGCTCTGTCATTTTCCATATAAAACTCCTGTCCATCTGAATAGGAGGGATTGTTAATACCTTTAGATCTGACTTTAAAACGGCCGATTTTTTAAATAATTGGTATTTGTTCCGTGATATCCAGTGTAGTCTTTTACTTGATTCTCATGACATAAATGATGCAGTTTTTAGCTTTTATAATTGTTTAAACGAAGTTTTCAGTCGAAATATTCCTTTTAAAAAAACTGTTACTGGAAAACTTATCTTCTAGTATTCAATTGAAACTAGGAGATTATTAAAATAAAATCCATGGTCCGTAAGTTAACTTTAAAAGGTGGAAATCCTGATTAAGTCGATGAATTTAAAGCTTTACTATCTGCTGTTAAGTATAATATCTAAAAGGATTACGACACATATCTGCGGCTTATGGAAACCTAAAAGATTTTGGTCTTATTTTAAAAATAAAAACGTCAATTCGCGTAAAAGTTGTTACGTGTGTCATGAAAATAATGGCGATATCACAAATGCTTTCGCTGACTATTTTAACTCTGTCTTCAAGCCTAGCACATACTACGACAGAAATCATGAGTTTAAAAGCAATAGCATTGGTGATCTCATTGGGGAAATCGACAGCGTTACCAGTGATGATGTGGTTTTGGTGATCAGGGAACTGCAATCTTCCCTAACTGTTGGTGTGGATAACATACATTCTTTTATTATTAAAGGATGCGCAGGATTTTTTATTTATACGCTCCTTATTCTATTTAATCTTTCTTTGAAAACTAATGTATTTCTTCATGTCTGGAAGCAAACCAAAATTATTCCTGTTTTTCTAAAAGGTAATACACAAGATTGTAACATTTTTTGACCCATTGCTATTTTAAGTCCTTTGTCTAAGATTTTTGAAATTATAATTCATAAAAGGCTTTTTAACCAGGTTAGAAACCTAATTTTTTCATCTCAACGCGGGTTCATTCCAAAACGCTCTTCAACACTGATTTATTCTGCTCGACAAATAAGATTATTTCTTCATTTGAAATTGGCTCACAACTTGATGTTATTTAAAACAACTTTTCCAATGCCTTTTATTCTATTGATTTTGGCATCCTTTTAAAGAAGTTACATAATATTGTTTTTCATGTAAACCTGACTGATTGGCTTCATTCTTATCCATATAATCGGACACTCTATGTTTATTTTAATAATTCTGTTTCTCGTGTGTTTTCAAGTACTTCCGGTGTCCCAGAGGGCTATAATCATGGACTTCTGTTTTATATTTTATTTATTAATGACTTTTCAAGTGTCTTAAAGTACTCTGAATATCTTTTATTTGTTGACGACTTGAAACTTTAACCTTATAAGATCCAATTTAGATGCTGTTTTTCTACAAAGAGATCTTGATTATCTGTTTAAGTGGTGCACGGACAACAAGTTACTCTTGAGCACTGAAAAATGTAGTATTCTTAGTTATTCTCGTAAAGCTCAACCTTTGAATCATGATTATAAAATTAAAAATCCTGTTTTATCTCGCTCAAATTCAGTCACGGATCTTGGTATTATTTTTGACACTAAACTTGATTTTTCTCAGCACATTGATGTCGTTGTCTCTAACACATATCGTAGGTTTGGAATCTTAGGCTCAAAACTTGGGAATTTTCCAGTGAGCTTGCTTTGAAGGTATTATATTACACACATATCCGATCTTATCTGGAATATTGCAGTATTATCTGAGTTCCTAATCACAGAAATATAATTGAAATTATTGGACGTGTTTAAACTAACTTCTTACGATATTTATTTTAAAAGAAAAATGGATTTTACTTGCAGGATATAGGTTCTTCACGTCTACTTGATATCTAGTTTAAGCTAATATGTCTAGTTTATGTTCAAGACATGTTCTTTCTTGTGTTCTCTTCTTTTACAAAGTCATTAATGGTTTCATTGATTGCAATGATATACTGAGCTCCATACATTTTGCTGTGCCTGCCAGATCTTTAAAAAATAAAAGTTCATTTCGAAATATATTTAATTATATGAATAAATTCTCTTTGCACAAAGTTTATAGAATTTTTAACAAGTTCTCTGATGAACTTGACATTTTTTATATGTCTCTTGGTGTTTTTAAATTTATTTTTTTACAATTTTTAAATTCATGATGTGTTTTGTTTTGCCTTTTTATATTCGACTGTATTTAATTTTCAGTTTGTTATGCGTTTTAAATTTTTCGTGCTCTAATGTATTCAATTTTTATTATCGCACCGCTTTTAATGTTTTTATATGGGTCTGCTTTTAATTTTTGTACACTGCAATTGAATTTTTATCTCTCGTGTTCATTTTCTTCTTTAAGGTATCTTCTTACTTCTAAAAACCTAATGTGTTTTTAAGGATTTGGTGGTTGTGTATTTAACTTTTAAATCCTAGCTTTTTATAAACGGGTTTTATATTTAATGTTTAAATTTTTTTTTGAATTTTTAATGTGTTTTGTGATATTGGTATGACGATATGTGACTTTTAGAGCCCTAGTCTGATCTTTCTGTGATTGCTTGTTTTCATTTTAAATTAATTATGTCTTTGCAAATTTTTTATGATTTTTGTGTTTTTAACTTTTATATTCTCTGTATTCAACTTTTTATTTTCTAATACGTTTTTTAATATCTTTGTGATTCAATCATTGTGACTTTTGTTCTTTGTGTGTTTGTTGTTCATTGCACTCAGTAAATGGAGTTTTCTCTGTAGTGTGCTTTTCTTTAAATAAATAGTAAAATGTGAAGACATATAAAATTATTTTTTAATTGGCCATCATTATCGTTCTCATTCAAACTAGACAATAAACCATTTGATAATATTTTTAAAAAATAAGTAAAATTTATTCAAGAAAGGGAAGCACTATAAACTTCATACAAAAATAGGTTTAAAAAAATAGGCAGCATAGGGGAGAATAGCCGAATTCGGGGCAGTCCCTAGATGGAGCCGGTGTCATAACATCAATTCTATTAAATACTTAGGCCCTAAAATAGGCAAATTATATTGTTACGATGTAAATGGGTGTGTAAAATCATTTTTAAGACGCGAGGTTGTGCAAGCGAGTGTCTGACACCCTATGCCACTTAAAATGTGAAAAATAGACTTCCCTTTATTTGAAATGAGTCAAATTTATGCTGTCTTTAAGGTCACGTTCTACAGACCGAACGTGTTTTTAGAAAATTATTTTTTTATTGTAATTCACCATAAGGGGTGTGAAACACTCCCTTGCGCGTCTTTGCGTCAGGTTTCTTTGTTTAATTGAACGATCGTTTTATGGACTGGAAAAGAATGATTTCTCGCTATTCTCGACTTTGAACCTGGATAATAGTGTCAGTAATATGTCAAGAGATTGATGCAAAAGTTATATTATTCTGGACGTATGAAACTGCAGTCAGTTAAAGTCTAATCTGCTTTCATAAAAACTATTGAAGAAAAAGTTTAAAACTGTAGAAACTATTCTGAAAAATAAAAGTATATTACGCCCTTAATTTATTGGATCTAAAGACTAAGCCACGCAGAATTCTTACATGGATTTCTAAAAAAATTGGTTTCCCGTGAACATAAAAAAATTAGAATTATTATTTTTCTCTATCCTAGTTGTATAACGATTATTATATTGATGATTTTTTACTGTAAAAAATGTTAGAAGTGTTGAAATGTTAAAAATATAATTTTTTTATGTGTTCTCAATGCGCTGAATAATAGAATATATTATTTACTAAATCTTTCGTCTAAAAATTTGTTCTTGTTTAACTAGAACTGTTTGCAAGAATAATTTGGAACAGATATAACATAAAACTGTTGCTAGTTTTGCTTAAATAGCGAAATAATGAATTGCGGTGTCGCATACCCCATTACATCACTCTTCGTAGCGCGCGTCGTCCCGAGTTCAGAGGAAACGCTACGCGGTCACAGAAAGAGAACAATTGCTTAGATATTATGGTATCATGAAATGAAATAATTATTTTAACAAAAGTTAAAAAGCCCTTGTACTGTTTTCAAGTAAGTAGGAAAATATAATATTATATCTTCAGAAAGGAAATTTGTTTGGCTAAAATTCACTATAATATATTTATTAAATTAAGTTCAAATAAGGTTTCGGGATTTTTGCCGGATTTTTCCAGAAGTTGACTAGTTTCGATAACAAAATATCATAATTGGTTTCATGCGCCGTCTTGCTAATTTCAATATATATATATATATATATATATATATATATATATAAATTGTTGTATTGTGTGCTATAAGAAATGCTTTTTTTCCTTCTTCGTTTCCTTGGTCCAAGAATTTCGCTTCCACAAGTGCCTACGTGCAGGAGGACAGATTTAAAGTCACTTTCTCCCTCATTACGAGCGGGGGAAGGTATAAGGTCACTCTAAAATTGCGCCTGACAACAAGTGTGACCAATCAGGCGTTGTTTTTTCTGTGATGCAAGGCCATGATGTGAAGAGGGGTTAGATCCCTTCACTTGAAGAAAAGATTATTCGAGAATCGAGACGCGCTCCTGGATGATTTTTTGAGAAAGAAAAAATAGTGCCCATACCTTGTTCCGGTGGGGACTGTTCGAATTGTGTTCTTTTTGCTCAGTTTTTTGCACGAAAAAGAGCCTAAAAATGCTTGTTCGTGTAATGGCCCCCGTCTGGATTGTAGAATAAGGAGCTGACTTGTGTGATGGATAAAAATTGACGAAGGAGGAATCCGACCAATTTGGAGATCGCAGGGACCAAACAGATAAGACCTTTTCCTTTATCAATATATTTCTTTCGTATTTCATGACGAACAATAGTGAAAAGTTATTGGATCCAATGCATCCCCCCCTTGATAAAGAAAAAAAAAAGGAAACTTGAGGACTTTTTTTTTAAATCTCTCGGACTTTTGAGTTTCCAGGTTAATACAATATGTGTTGTTTTCTACATTATGTTCGCGAATGTTGATCAACATTATTAGTTTAAGAAAAGGAGGCCCCTGATAATATGTAGTCTAGAGATATATAAGCTAATGTAAATGATTGTTTTTTATGTATCAATATAAATAAAATTGTTAGTTACTTTTTTTCAGGAGTAATTTTTTTTGCATTCATGTCTGACATTATTAACTCTTCCTTTTTTATATTTATGCATGATATCTTTCCTTTGTTTTTATTTTTAGTAAAAAGGATATTTAAAATATATACAAACAAATTAACTTAACAAATGCAATTTTTTAATCTAATGAACTGCAGTTTTATATATTTAAGTGTTTATATATTATATTATATAATATCAAGTTATTATGTGCTTTTATATATCAATTTATCAAGTAAACGATTCATAAAGTAAACAACATAACAATTGGTGCCCGTGACCAGCCGTCCAACATTGTTCCATTTTGAACAAAAATTAAATTGGACTTTAACAATCATTGGGTTTGCAGTATTATGTATTTGAATATTTTTCTGTGTATTATTAATCTTGATATTTTGTGCATTTACTTTGATATTTAATTATTTGATATATTTTGTTGACATAGATATGCAACATTGTTGCTTAAAATTTTTGAAAGGTTTGAAATGAGTAATATGTATATGTAAATAGAAAATTCTGTTTGGTAAGGTGGATAAGGGTATTTTTTCATGGGATTTTTGAATAAGAGCAGGGATTTTGATTAAATCTTTGATATCGTGTGTGCATGGCCTTTGTGATTCTCTAACCGCCAACATCTAGACGTGGTACTACCCTACAACCCAATCATGGCTTTAAACACAGGTGATCAGCAAACTGTCTTTAGTATTCAAATTGAAAATTTTAATGGGGAACCGGATAAATTGGAGTGGTTTATTCAACAAATCACAGACCTTAAACAAATAAACAAATGGTCAGATGAAATGACTTTTCTTTTTATGAAATCAAAATTAGCGGGTTCCGCTTTATCTTGGTATGCCTCGATTCCCACATGCAAAAATATAGCCTCATTTGACGAAGCCGTCACACAACTACGTGCATTTTTTAGAAATGATTCAACCCCACTGTCAAATTCTGCAGAACTTCACAACATTCAGCTTATGCCAGGTGAATCAATTCGAAATTTAGCTCATCGCATACAAGTTTTGACCAGTAGAACATATAGTCTACTAGAAGATTCTGCAGCTCTCAATCAGATTCAATCAATTCAGTTACTCAATGCACTTCCGTTAAAAATGAAACAAAAATTAATTCATGAGGACACAAATAATTTTTCTTCATTAATAGAAAACGCGCAAAAAATAGTGTTGACTGAACAAAGTCTTAATTTAATGCATATTGCATCTTCTCCACAAATGGAAGAATCAAATAGTCAGAATAAAATACTGGAGGAATTAAAGAATCAGATTGAGAATTTAACTAAGGTGCAAAACATGAAAATTACTTCTACATATTCAGGCACTACAAGTGAACAAGGTAATGATTCAGTTGTTCAAGCTTATGGAATTAATTATACTGGGCAATACTTTACACCACAAAATATGTCTCCACAGGAGGGTAGCATAATTTGTAGCTTTTTCCAGAAGCGTAATCACACAATGCCTCAGCGTTTTCAATTCAAAAGACATTTGAGGGATATTAATAATTCAGATAATAGAAATAGAGATTTCCAACAAGGTTTTCCGTATAGAGCCGGTCAAAATTATAGACAGAAAAACATGAGATTTCCTCAACAGAATTTTATATCAACCAGACCCGAAAATAATGGATTTCAGCACACATTTAGGCCAACATACAGATATCTCAATTCTGTTCGTGCTCCGAACACTTTCAGGCCACACAATTATTTTGGACCTTCGACGTCACAAAACTTTCGACCACAACAAAATTTAAACTTCAGGAGGGGCTGCTAAATGGTGGCGGAGCAGCCTCTTCTGGACCACAGGCCACTAATTTTGATAAAACAAATGTATGCAGTGGTGAAAGGGTTAAAAATGTTCAGAATATTAGAAATTATGAGAGTAGTAATCATAAAAATATTAATGAGAGAGCAACACAGAATGTGAATGAAAGAAAAATTTTGCACATAAACAATGTTTATGATGAGAACTTTTTACCCACAATAAAAGTTAAATTTAGGAATAATTATTATGTTATGCTAATTGAAAACGGTAGTTCTGTTTCTCTTTTGACAATGTCTGCATATAATGACATTAAGTGTGATACTAAAACACGACTACTATCTCGGAACGTAATGATTCACACGGTTAATTCTCAACTTTCATTTTCATGTTGTTCTGAAATTTCCTTTAAAATTGACCAGAAGCACTTTAAAAACCCTTTTTATGTTGCGAATTTTAAGCAAAGTACATTTGCAGGTATCTTGGGATATGATTTCTTATAAAAAAATAATGTCATTATTGACACGAAAAATGGTTGTGCAAGGTTTGACAATTTTCAGGCAAAAATTATTTCTCCAGACTGTTATCCTAAAATGACCAATTTTCACACAATCATTTATAATACTGTCATACTTCAGTCAAAAATGATTTTACAACCGCAAGAATCATCCATTGTTAAATTATGCCTAAAAGACACAAGAGAAAATATTTCGGAAATTTTCTTTCAGCCAACTATTTCTTCCCATGATATTGAAATTCACCCTGCATTACACACGGTCAAAAATTCATGTTTTCCTACAGTTATACGTAATCTTGGTAATACGACAATTCACTTTAATAAAGGACAGGTTTTCGGGGAAGCCACCCCATCATTTGTGTTGAAAACAAATGAAAATACAAATTATAACATTGAAATAGAAAATGTTTGTGGAAGTCCTGACAATAACACACCTATGTGCAATCTCATTACACCTTCTGAGGATATTTAAAAAAAGGGAAAAGATGAACTTTCTGAAACGGACTTTAAGTTAGAGCATTTAACTTCTGATCAAAAACAACAGCTGTTGGAAACACTTCTGGATAGATCAGCAGCTTTCTCTAAGTCACTAAAAACAATTGACTGTACTGATAGGGTTATCCCCACATTCAATTTCCGATATCATAACTCAATTAAAACTTTGCCTTTTGAAATTCCTCATGTCGTTCAAGGCACGATTAAAAAGGAACTTAATGAACTAATTGAAGCAGGACTCATTCATAGGAATATTTAACAATGGTCATCACCAATAGTACTTGTATAAAAGAAACAAAACCCAACAAATCCACATAAACCAGCTTCATATAGAATGGCCTTGGACCTACGGTTGTTAAATACTATTTTGGAAAATTCTACTTATCCTTTGCCAAAAATTCCTACTTTCATAAATGAAATTTCAAAATATTCTTTTTACACGACCATTGATTTTTGTAAAGCTTATTGGCAAATTTTACTTCCTGAGGAAATGCAAGATGTATTAACATTTACGACGCCGTTTGGCACATTTGCCAATAGAAGACTTGTTTTTGGCTTAAAAACAGCCGCAAGTTTTTTTCAAGCATTAGTAGATTTGATAATTGATGAACTTAAACTTAGTGGCAGAACAGGCATATACGCATATCAAGACGACATTGTTATTGGGGCTCACTCGTTTCAAGAAATGCACAACAAAATTCGATCTGTACTTGACATTTTAATCAAATACAACCTCACATTATCTCCAGAAAAATGTGTTTTCTTCAAATCAACTATTGATTATCTTGGTTTTAATATCTTTCACAACAAAATTCAGCCAATCACTTCAAATATTTTAAAAATTACTAGCTTTCAATTACCACGTACTGTCAAACAAGTAAGACGTTTTCTTGGTCTATGTTGTTTTTATAGATCTTTGATTCCTGGTTTTGCTGAACTGACAGAATGTCTCACTCAATTAATTAGGAAAAATGTTCCATTTCAATGAACCCCCACTCATCAAGAGGCATTCAAAAAATTCCAGGATGTATTTTTCACTAAACCTTTTGTTAGATTACCCGATTGGGATAAACCATTTGTTTTAAACACAGATGCGTCATGTCAAGTAATTTCTGGTATTTTATTGCAAGAGCATGAGGGCAAATTGCATCCCATTTCATATTACAGTAAGACTCTATCAAACTCAGAGAGAGATTATCCTGCTATAAAATTGGAATTATTCGCGATATATAAATCAGTTCACGCATTCAAAACATATTTATACAACACCAACTTTAAAATTCTAACCGACAGTAAACCACAGCTACACTAGAAAAAAATTGCGTCTCCTACTGACATTATTTCACTATGGTTACTGTATTTATCTGAATTTCAATTTACCTGTGGACATATTCCAGGCAAGGAAAATACTTTGGCTGATTTCTTGTCCAGATTTCCTGTTAACCGAACAGAAATTTCCAACACCCCACAAGATGAACAAGAATTGATTTTACCAGTTGTCGAAACATATTGCAACACAATAAATGCAACTTCGGACACTTCATTAGAAATTTCAACCAGTACTTGGTTAAAAGAACAGGCAGATGACACACAAACAAATGAAATCATTCAGTTACTAAAAAACCCATCTCTTAAGGATTCAAATAATATTCGTGGTTTTTACATTGACCCTACAACACACATTTTGATGTTTAAATCTCACAGGAAGTCACAAGCAGAATTAATTGTTGTACCAAAATCACTGCAACACAAAGCCTTGGATATTTGTCACATTTCTCACACTGGTCTAGATAAAACATATCAAATTGATAGCAACAAATGTTATTGGAAAGGTGTATACATAGACACCAAAAATCTTGTTCTTAGCTGTGAGCAGTGTATTAAAAATAAATCTTTTACACCTAAGCACGCACCACCACAATCTAACAGAATGCCTACAAGAACGGTTGATTATATATCAGTTGACATAAAAGGTCCACTTCCAAATTCGGGTTATGTTCTCACAGTTCTAGATCATTTTTCTAAACATATTGTATTATAATATCTGAAGAATATTACAGCAGAAACAGTTTCCAAACATATTTTGAATTACCTTTCAATTCATGGCAGACCCAGCCAAATTTTGAGTGACAGGGGTTTGCAATTCACATCAGAGGTATTTTCTTTAATTAATAAAACACTCGGCATAAAATTAAGTCACACGTCACCCTTTTATCCTCAAACGAACGGTCAAACTGAACGTTTGAATCCTGCTATTGAATCAAATATTCTCACCCTTCATGAGAGAGGTGTTAACCTTCAGATCGCATTATTAATTCACCAAAATATTTATAATGGATTAATTCATCCTTCGACTGGATACACACCAAATCTTTTGCATTTCGGTCGAAATCTCCCTTTAATTTTCGACACATTTGATAATAACTCAGAACCTCTATTTTTGGATAAGGCTCATTCTGTACAGGACCTGTTGCAACTATTAAATACAGCTTATGAGCTTGCATATTCCACACTCACCAGAAAACAGGTAGAACAGAACAATAGATTAGCAAAAAATTCACGTCCAAGGGCCTTACACGTTGGTGATATTGTTTATCTGAAATCAAAGGGTGCTTTTAAGAGAAGATTTGAAGGACCTTATACAATTATTGCAAAGAAAGGAGAAGTTAATTACACAATTCAGGCACTTGATAACAAATCCGCTCGTTCCTTCACTTTGCATATCGATAGGTTGAGTTATTCTCCTGGTAGAAAATCCCATCTAATTTCTCATGACTCTGCCCCAAATGAGTCAAAAACACGCTACTTTCTACGAAGTGCAACACATCAAATTTAAACAATTAAGTTGAGTTTGTTTCTCTTGACTTGTTCTCTTTACAATGAATATATGCTGGCGTATACTCTTCGCAGGTTGGTACTCCCTGTTTGTTTCGAGAATTTAGTCACGTGACAGCAATGATGTATTTGTTTGATTTGTATATATAGTAAAAATTTTTTCCCCTTTCATTAAGAATTTTTTTCCCTTCCATTTTTGCATTTTTGAGAATTTCTATGTCAAATTTTTTTTCCGTATGCTTTGATCATAATTGTGGTCGGTGGAAGAGAGGAATTTGGCCTATCACATTTGTTTCATATTTTTTTACAAACAAACAAAGGAGTATAAATTCAATTACATGACACAGTTAACGAAAGTTAAGTACAGTTATTAACACACGAGTTTATCTTTTCACAAGAACATGATTGATTTTTTTGGACGGTGGTAAATAGTGGAGAGATCTTTGACATGGGATATACAGTTTCTAATATACGTCAAATTAGTTAGGGTTTCGTATTATGATTGAGACTTGTTTCATTTTGAGTTGAGTTTTATACTCTTTGAAAGTATTCGATTTATATATTTCACTTTTGTAGTGATTCACAATTAAGGCCAGGGATTAAACTGAGTATTTCAGAGGTTACTTGATGGATTTTCTGTCTTTTTGTTTAGAACAAATACAACATATAGTTGTGAATAAGCTGCTTGCTTCGAATTTAAGTCATATATCTATATGTCAGGAATGTGCTATTGTATTCTTTAATTTTATTATATGAGTATTTTATATCTTTGTCAAAAAATCATCTGTGTTTATCATATATTTTAAGAAACATCTCATTAGAGATATACGTAATTATGTATCATGAAACAATTTGGGTTTACTTTGGCTGATAAATTGCCAAAACAAATTATTTGTTTAATGTTTTTTTCGGGTCACTACCCATTTGTATAATCAATTCTGCATGTATATGGTTAATTTTTTTAAAAAAGCTGTTTCTCGGAATGTTTGCATTACACAGGCATTTTGTTATATTATTGCTTTTTGTAAAATTCACATTAAACTTAGTGACAACTTTCAATGGACATTATATGGCGTTTTGTGACAAATCCCACTGCTGGGTATGTGAATGCAACACACCTATGGACTATCTGGTGTTCATCAAAGACTGATTTGTGTGAACTGTTTCCACATGCCTCCACAATGGGGGATACAAGCAAATTTTTTTTCCAGAAGTTGATTAGTTTCGATAACAAAATATCATAATTGATTTCATGCGCTGTCTTGCGAATTTCAATATATATATATATATATAAATTGTTGTATTGTGTGCTATAAGAATTGCTTTTTTTCCTTCTTCGTTTGCTTGGTCCAAGATTTTCGCTTCCACAAGTGCCTACGTGCAGGAGGACAGATTTAAAGTCACTTTCTCCCTCATTACGAGCGGGGGAAGGTATAAGGTCACTCTAAAATTGCGCCTGACAACAAGTGTGACCAATCAGGCGTTGTTTTTTCTGTGATGCAAGGCCATGATGTGAAGAGGGGTTAGATCCCTTCACTTGAAGAAAAGATTATTCGTGAATCGAGACGCGCTCCTGGATGATTTTTTGAAGAAAGAAAAAATAGTGCCCATACCTCGTTCCGGTGGGGACGGTTCAAATTGTGTTCTTTTTGCTCATTTTTTTTGCACGAAAAAGAGTCTAAAAATGCTCATTCGTGTAATGGCCCCCGTCTGGATTGTAGAATAAGGAGCGGACTTGTGTGATGGATAACAATTGACGAAGGAGGAATCCGACCAATTTGGAGATCGCAGGGACCAAACAGATAAGACCTTTTCCTTTATCAATATATTTCTTTCGTATTTCATGACGAACAATAGTGAAAAGTTATTGGATCCAATGCATCCCCCTCTTTATAAGGAAAAAAAAAGGAAACTTGAGGACTTTTTTTTAAAAATCTCTCGGACTTTTGAGTTTCCAGGTTAATACAATATGTGTTTTTTTTCTACATTATGTTCGCGAATGTTGATCAACATTATTAGTTTAAGAAAAGGGTGCCCCTGATAATATGTAGTCTAGAGATATATAAGTTAATGTCAATGATTGTTTTTTATGTATCAATATAAATAAATCTTTTAGTTCCTTTTTTTCAGGAGTAATTTTTTTTTGCATTCTTGTCTGACATTATTAACTCTTCTTTTTTTATATTTATGCATGATATCTTTCCTTTGTTTTCATTTTTAGTAAAAAGGATATTTAAAATATATACAAACAAATTAATTTAACAAATGCAATTTTTTAATCTAATGAACTACAGTTTTATATATTTAAGTGTTTATATATTATATTATATAATATCATGTTATTAATTTATGTGCTTTTATATATCAATTTATCAAGTAAACAGCATAACATATATATATAAGTGGGAACCCTGTATATATATATATTGTAACATTCTAAGCAAGCTGAAGTGCGACGCAGTGGTCTAGGGATACGTCTTCGACTACCAATCAACAGATCGCGAGTTCGAATCCAACTGATGACTTTTGTATTATTTGGACATTGAAGATATCTCGTACATTTTATGTTAACTTTCTGAAATATGCAAATTATTCTTATGTAAATTTATGTTCTATTGGATTATTCATTTCTTAAAACGTATATAAAGAATTGCTGTCAATCTACGGGAGTTCAGTTATCTGAACGCTTGCTGTGCTCTAAATAAAAGCCTGTCTCTCTAAATCGTCATCATTTCTAAAAATTCTACGTGACATAGTTTGGTTGAGGCGCCGGGTAACATCCATACACTCTGGAAGAAGAAATCCGACGAAGTCGCCGTCTTCAACAGCTCCCTCCAGAATACGGGCCTTACGATGAATCTGCTAAGAAGACCAAAAAGATGCCGGACGACACGGAGGTGAAAGAGGTGAAACCCCAACCAGCCGTCTTTACTCCCGCCTTGTTTTGGGAACCCAGAAAACCAACAATCTTCAAAGGCGAACCCGGTCAGGACCCAACGAAGTGGCTACAAGAGTACCTCAGAGTATCAAAATTTAATCAATGGGATTAACTTTTGATACTCTGTACTTTTGATTTTGATACTTTCGGATGTGGCTCTTGCTAATGCGTATTTTGTTCTGGATGGAACAGCAAAGAAGTGGTTTGACAATAATGAGGACTTGCTCACATTGAAGTTTTTCAAACAGAGCTGAAGAAAGTTTTTGGAGACACTCAACTGTATGTTAGGCGAGCCAAGGACATCCTTAAATGCCGTGCTCAAAAGTCAGGTGAATCAACCCAATCCTATATTCAAGACGTATTAGGAATTTGCCACCAGATAGACTCGAACATGTCAGAGGATGATAAAGTGTCTCACTTAATGAAGGGAATCGCAGAGGATGTGTATCAGGCGTTATTAACGAAGGAAATAAGAACCACTGCTGATTTTATTAAATGGTGCCAGCGTATTGAAGAGATGCAGCAAAGACGAATTGGACATACCAAGTTTACTCGACTGCCTAATGTTGTTCCGATAGCCTCTATCGATGCAGAGAATGATTTAACATCATTAATCCGTAAAATAGTTCGAGATGAAATTCAAAAATTGACTGTGCCGCAAGCGATGGAGCCTCAAATGGACATTCAATCAATTGAAACCATTGTTCGAGAAGAGGTCGGAAGATCTCTCAACCCCATAACCAGTGAGCGTGCTAGAACAGCCTATTCTAGACCTCAACGCCGTATCCAGCCAACTACGGAGCCAACACTAGAACAGTCTCCCAGAAAGACCGACTTGTGGCGTACCACTGACAATCGTCCCGTCTGCTTTCATTGTGGACGTCCCGGACACGTTGTACGCTACTGCCGAGACCGCAGAGCTATTTTCAACACTTATCGCCGAAATCGAGGACGAGACTCTTACTCGTATTTTAATGACGTCCGCACCGCGAAGGAAGCCAGCCGACAAACCATCAGATCCCCATCGCCGCATTCAAATAGAGGACGTTCGCCTACACGCCGTTATCGATCCCTGTCGCCAAACCGTAGAAGCAGTCAATCACCAGGTCGTCGAAACGAAGAAAACTAAGCTATGCTTCCTTGACTGGAGGCGAGGCCGCTAGCCTTCAAAATCCTCCTTCAGCCGCTATGTACGAAAACTTTATTGATGTCGTTCTTGACGGACAACTGGTTCGAGCTCTTGTGGACTCGGGCGTATCCCTTTCAGTAATCTCCGAGACATTCCGACGTCAACTGAAAAAGCTGCTATTTTGTTCTTCGTAGAACTTAACTTTTAGAGTTGCTGATGGAAATCATGTTAAACCATTAGGAACATGCATTCTTCGTGTCACGATGCAAAATCAAACTCAGCCTTTTGAATTTACAGTCTTGCCGAAGTGCAGCCATGATGTCATTCTTGGCTGGGATTTCTTAAAGGCATCCCAGGCCGTTATAGACTGCGGTCGAAAGAAGCTTACTTTTGACGAAATGACTTTTGAACCTCAACGTCCGAATCGTTTAGACGTGTTTGCCATAGAAGATTGTTTGATTCCTGCACGTTCCATGGCCAAGATACGAATAAGCTCACCAAGAGTGACTGAGAATAATGTGGACGTCATCGTAGAAAGCAATAAATTTTTACTGATGAGACAAGAAGTAGCAATTCCATCCACTATAATGACGCTCCTAAACAAAAGTGGAGAACTGTGGGTCGCCAACGGACATAATCAACATCGATGTATTCCGAAAGGTATGCGTATGGGCTATGCTGAGTTGGTTAATCCTACATGTGTAAATACTTTGTCCGAGCCACTCTCGCACGAAGACGTCACCGAAGAAAGAGCGAGTTTTATTGACTACACTCTGATGCTAGCTCCGACCTTAAACGAAAAGCAATAGACAAAACTATTGGATCTCTTGAAGAAATTCCCGGATGCCTTCGAGGAAAGTCACAAGGACAGTCGACGACGAATAAATGTGAAACACAAAATTGAAACGGGAGACCATTTACCTATAAGCCAAAGACCCTATCGAATATCGCTTACTGAGAGTTGTATTATTCATGATGAAGTCGAAAAAATGCTTCGGAAAGAAATAATTCTGTCGTCGAAAAGTCCTTGGTCCTCACCTGTGGTTTCGGTAAAGAAGAAAGACGGCAACTGGCGCTTTTGTGTCTATTATCGTCGCCTGAACAAGATTACTAAACGAGACGTTTACCCCTTGCCACGTATAGACGATACCCTAGATTGCTTGAGCAAAGCTGAGTATTTTTCTTCAATGGATCTTTATACGGGATATTGGCAAATCGAGGTGGACGAGGCAGACCGGGAGAAGACAGCGTTTGTTACGAGTGAGGGCTTGTATGAATTCAAAGTCATGCCCTTTGGCTTGTGTAATGCGCCAGCAACGTTTGAAAGAGCAATGGATAATTTGCTGCGTCACCTCAAGAGGCAGATGTGTCTATGCTACCTAGATGACATTGTGGTATTCTCCCAGACGTTTCTCGAACATCTCGAGAGACTTTGCTGTGTATTAAGATGCATTCAAGAAGTTGGACTGATTCAGAATCCCAGAAAGTGTCTGTTTGGAGCAAAGGAAATAAAGATTCTAGGTCATTTCGTATCGGGCGAAGGCGTAAAACCAGATCCGGATAAAATAAAAGCTGTTCAAGATTTCCCGACCCCGAAGAACATAAAGGATGTTAAAAGCTTTCTCGTACTTTTCTCGTACTACCGTCGCTTTATTAAGGATTTCTGTCATCGAGCTCGACCACTTCAGGTGTTATTAAAGAACAATTCCAAGTTTATGTGGACAGAACTGCAAGAAGATGCTTTCGGTGATCTCAAGTCGGCTCTTATTTCCGAACCAATATTAAGTTTATTTGATGAAACGGCTCTCACAGAACTACATACTGACGCAAGTGGATATGGAATTGGTACCGTATTAGTTCAACAACAGGACGGAAGAGAAAGGGCAATAGCTTACGCATCGAGAAAATTAACCAAACCCGAGACCAACTATTCAACAACCGAACGAGAGTGCCTTGCCGCCGTGTGGGCCATAATGAAGTTTCGTCCTTATTTGTTTGGAAAGTCCTTTACGATCATCACAGACCACCACTCATTGTGTTGGCTAGCAAACTTAAGAGATACGTCGGGAAGATTGGCGAGATAGGCTTTAAGACTCCAAGAATACGACATCACTATTTCATACAAAAGTGGAAAAAAACATCAAGATGCCGACAGTCTTTCTAGAAGCCCTATTCAAGACGGTACGATATCGGAGGAAATAAGTGCTCTTTTTACAATACTCAATCTAAGGCAAGAACAACGTAAAGATTCCGAGATATCTACTACTATCCAGTCATGTCAAGAGTCGAAGAAATCCAATGGGTCAGATCTTCAGGTAATCGACGGAGCTTTGTACAAAAGAAATTTCGATCCTTCGGGAAAGAGATGGTTGCCAGTTATACCAAAACACTTGCAATTGGACATTGTCAGATACTTTCACGATGCACCAACAGCCGGTCATTTGGGATTCATAAAGACTTACGACAGACTACGAAAGATATTTTATTGGCCTGGTCTATATCGAAGCGTACGGAACTGTGTGATACACTGTAAAGAATGTCAAAGAAGGAAGCCAATTCCTCAGAAACCACCTGGACACTTGATGCCAATGCCGGCTGTCGAAGCACCTTTCCATCGCGTTGGTGTGGATTTGCTTGGATGATTTCCGAAATCGCTCGGGGGTAACAAATGGATCATTGTTTGTACTGATTATCTTACTCGCTACGCCATTACAAAATCTCTACCATCTGCTGATGCGCCAGAAGTCTCAAAATTTATGGCTGAAGAAATCATTTTAAAACATGGAGCACCAAGGACTATAATTACTGATAGAGGGCAAGTTTTCCAGTCGAGGCTAATATTCGAAATCAACTGACTCTCAACGTTGACCACCGAATGACCACAGCATACCATCCTCAAACGAATGGCTTGACAGAGCGGTTTAATAAGACCTTAGCAGACATGCTGTCTATGTATGTTGACGTTGAACAGAGAAACTGGGATCAAATCCTGCCCTTCGTGACATTTGCGTACAATACGGCCCGACAAGAGACAACGGGATTAACGCCTTTTTATTTATTGCACGGCCGCGAAGCTGAGACAACATTGGATACCATATTTCCTTACAGCCCTGATGGAGCCACACAAGACTATCTCCAGCG
>BGPR01013859.1:20170-40616 GCA_013235015.1 Araneus ventricosus | reverse complement strand
GTCTATGCTTTTGTCGGATAAAACCAGTCGGCAATTAGTTCGGATAGCCGACACTGTCATCAGAGAATTGTGGCATAAAATGCAATCATTTTCTCTAAATTAAGAATAGAAGGCGCCACAAAAATGCACACACACCTTTGAATTATTATTACTTAAATAATGACATGCATCAATGTTTTATAACTCAAATTAATACATTAATTACTGTCCGTGTCATGTATTCATTGATTTGAATTTTTAATTATCTTGAAGGCTTATTTTGATGGAATTGGACGAAATCATGGTTATGGTAAAGTTGGTACTGATAATTATTGTTTTGAATATAGAAAAAGTTAATTATATATAATTTGGAAAAGTTTTGAGAGGGATAATTTGTTTCCCAATTTACAAATTCAGAAAAATTTAAAAGAAATATTGTTCCTGAGCTAATATTTTAATATTCATAACGAATATTTAATATGTGTTTTCTATTGGAGAATTCGGTAATTGAATTTGGTTTACTATGCCTAACATATCGTGTGTATTCGTGTCAGCCGTCAAATAAAAAATAAGGTATAAGATTTTATTCATGCGAAAAAAAATGAACTCAAAAGTTGAAAATAATTGTTCTGATTACAATTAAATACATGGTTCGAATAAAACCGTGGGCGCCTTTACCTTCTAGGAATATTCCATTTGTTTTAGGAGAAATATACACAACATATAAGATCCTATATAAGGCGCCCACGCTTTTATTCGACCCATGCATTTTATTGTATTCAGAAAAATTATTTTCAACTTCTGTGTTCATTTTTTCGCGTGAATAAAAACTTATACCTTAAAATTTTTATTTATTTATTTTTATTTACAGGGGACTCCAATCCTTATTTGTGATCGGGGTATATCACAACCCAAAGAGTGTGTTAGGCACAGGACTGTGCTTTGTTTCTCATGCTGGCCTTGATGGCAAGTAAATTATCAGTGGTTGTACGACGTAAATTCTCTACGACAAATGAATCATCTAAAATAAACTTAAATGACAAAATTAGACGCCAAAAGTGCACGATTAGATTCCCCTTCGGAGAGTGATTCACGTCTAATTTTACAATCTACAATGGCTTAATTACTTCTGTGATACTTTTCGCTCGTTTTTCTTGCATTTGCTGAGTGATTAATCACACCAGTTTCTGCACCATTTCTCTTACGTCATCCAGAAGACCTAATCCTTGGATCGTGGCCGATGAGTATTTTAAGCTGGTGCCAGCCTCGGAATACATAGAAATTAGGTTTTTGTAAGTAAAACAGACAGAGAGAAACTGCACAGATGAGGGAGTAATGTAATACAGAGTGCTTACCTGTATTTTTACACGCCTTGACTTGTTTCATGCTTGTGATGGGGTATTGTGTAAAAGATTTTTCACTCCCTTCCCTGATGTCCTAGAGTTCTGAAATTCTGAACAGTTGTGTATTCTCGATGACAATACAATATTTTAATATTTTCAGATCTCAATAATGAATTATCGCTTTAACTGACCGAGCGAAGTGAGGCGCTGTTTTAACTAGACCGTTCGGCATTTCGTCTGTTTGTCTGTAAATCTGTTTGTTACGCAGTCGATCCAAACGCGTTGTTCGATTTTCTCCGATTTTGGTATGAATGTTCCTTGAAGTCATTAAAAACGACCTATATGCAAGACTTTTTATTTTTTGATACCATTTCAAGATGGTCCTGTTTTAATGGTTCCCTTTCATGTAATGTTCAGCTGTTTTCAACGATTCTAGCCAAACGGAACTCCATTCGTAATGCCTCCAAAAATACCAATAGAAGCAAATGATATTTAGTTGTAATTTTGTAGATACTGATAAAAGCAGACATTTAATTGTAATTTTGTTAGTGCTAATAAAAGCAGAGACATGTAAAAATAATTCGCATTCGAAAAACAAAATGTCTCAAACCGTTCAAGACTGCGATGAAGGGAAGATCTGAGTTCTTTTTTATGAAGTATACAAAGAGAAAGTATTGTAATCGTCAAAAAATTCGAACTCGAGATTTTGATGAATCTCGACGTTTTAGACGTTTCTTAGTCAGAAAAACACAATTTTGGAATTATGTCTGTGAACACGATAACTCGAAAACTATTAGAGCTACGGGGATGAAATTTGGTATGTGGTCTTTAAACATAATTTGTAGGTTTCTATCAAATTTTGGACAAAATCCGTCTACGGGAAGTTTGCCTGTCTGTCTGTCCGCGGTCATGCGAACACTATAACTCAAAAACTTGAAGAGCTAGATGGATAAAATTTGATACACAGTTTTATCGTCATGAATGTAGGTCCGTATAAAATTTTGGGCCAAATCCGTCAACCAGCTGCCTGTCTGTATAATCGCATACTTGTTCACTTTTGAAACGAACTCAATGCGCATGCGTACTGGTAGCAATGCCTGTGCACGCGGAAGGATTACGCCACTTTGTCCTTGAGACGGTAAAGAGTGGAAAATCGGTTTTGCATTTAATCGCTACGCATCTCTTTGAATTTGATTCCTTACGTAAATATTTCACAATCACTATAATCTACAATGAAAAACCTTCTGATAGTCATTGGATTCTGGGTTACAGTAGGTTTGAATTTTTTTATCCACGCGGGGGGAAGGGAAACAGCACCTTTTTGGGAAGGTTTAAGAGAACGTTTAGGGGAGAACACTCCCGCTGGTTTGGGACGCAATGTCTTGTGTTTATAGAATTTGCTAGTTATTTTTAGTTTTAATACTACACGACAGGCGGCATCTGGCAGTGAATTTCCGTAAAATTGATCACAAGGTTCGATAATAATTATAATTATGAATTCGAAATATCGAGAACTGAAAAGTAAAAAATAATAAAAATAAGAACAGTCTATAAAAAGTACGCTTTATTTACTATATTTTTACTAAAATATAGATACTTTTTTTTTGTCAAGAATCTGAAGCTCAAAGAAAACATTGCAAAACCGTGAGACGCTGAAAATAATATGATTAATAAATAAAATAAATAATATGAAACTGAGCGACAATGAAAGTGTGGAAATCAACATTATTTTCTTGTGACAAATTTCTGTTCGATAACTTATTCAAATAGTGAAGGAAAATTTATTTATTTAAAGAAAAGCACACTACAGAGAAAACTCCATTTACAGAGTGCTGACAAACACACAAAGAACAAAAATCACAATGAGTAAATAAAAAAAATAAAAATATATGCCTTAGAAAGCAAAAAGTAGACCACAGAGAATACATAAAATCATAAAACTTATGCAAATGTATATATAATTAAAAACGAAAACACATAATCACAAAACTTTAAGACGCAATATGACACCAAAAGCCGTATTTAAAAAAAAATTAAGTTCATTTCCAAAAAGCACTTATCATGTATTTAAAAGATGCAAACATTTCGACTTAAAAGCACCTAGAGACATGTTAAAAATGCCAAGTTCATCAGAGAACGTGTTAAAAATTTTATAAAACCTATATAACGAGACCTGTTAATATAATTAAATTTTGAATCTAAATTTGGAAAGGAACTCTGGTTTTTAAAAATCTGGCGGGCACAGCGAAATTGAGCTCATTATATCATTACAATCAATTGAACCATTAATAACTTTGCAAAAGAAAAGAACGCAAGAAACATCTCGTCTGGAGGATAAACTAGGCATATTAAAAATATTACGTAGGAGTGAAGAAGATGTATCATGCAAGTAAAATCCATTTTTTTGTAAAGTAAATATCTCAAGAAGTTGTTCTGTATTCGCTCAATAATTTCTATTTTGTTTCGGTAATAGGGATTTCAGATAATACTGCAGTATTCCAGATTGGAACGAATATGAGCGCAATACAAGACCTTGAGGGTAAGTTCACTGGAAAATTCTCCGACGCTTAAGAAATCCAAGCCTGCGATATGTCTTAGAGACCATGGTATCGATATGTTGGGAAAAATCAAGTTTGGAGACAAAGATGATACCAAGATCAGTGATTGTGATCAGTGAAAATTGTCCATTCTTTAATTTTATATGGAGTTTGCTTACTTGGGACAGCTATTTATAACTTAGCCAAAATGTCCTTGTCCCAATTATGTGGAATCGACAGTATTTTAAATTTTAACTAGCCGCCTTGCGACCGGCACCGCCTGCAACATTAATAGCCCGTAATGAGATTGCAAAGTAAGGAAATAAATTGGTGAAATCAATCCAATTGTTGAGACTGGGGGGGTGGTCTTCGTCAAAGTTTCGGACATGTAACTTGAAAATAAGCGATGAGGATAGTGACTACTGATGACGGCGAGTATAGCCCATGAGTTTTAGATGAAATAAAAATTGGTGAAATTGGTACAATGATTGGTACTGAGGGACTCTGTCAATACTTTCATAAGAACGTACAGTGAAGTAGGAGTTTTGAGATTTCTCTCGAAAATGAAGAGTGGGATTGTGAGAGGCGACCACTGATGATATTGCCATCTAAGGATCATTAGCTTTCGTAAGGAAATAGAATTTGTCGAAATCGGTCCATGTTGTTAGCTGGCTTGAACTCGTTCTTGTGATTTTCGCAATTATTTTAAATATTTCCCAATTATTATGTTTAATAAACAGAAAATATACTGCACTTGAAGAATAAAGCATATTTTTATGTATCTAATGTATGTAATGAAATACATAATATGAATTTTTCTGCTACCGCTACTCTGTTCCATCATCTATTAATTCTATTAAAGAGATTTGATCAAGGTCTTCGAATCTTTTCTGACGTGCAAACCCCTTCCTAGAACCAAACTTAAGCAACCAATCGGTAGTGATTTGTCAAAGCAAACTGCAGGAAATTATGTTTTCGCAAGCCTATAATTATTTTTTCATCCAACCTCCCAGCCACTGCTGAATAATGGCCCTGCCTCTTTCCCATCCTGACCTGGCCACATTCCAAGAGCAGAATTATAAATTCACAGGCGTTTGTAGTCATTGCTTGAAAGGCTGAAAAAATTGAGTTCTCTTGTTTCTTCTATACCATTTTTTTTCTCTGAAATACACGTGGTCTTTCCTACTTAAATGGAAGGATAATATCCTCTTTCCTCTTTTCTTTTGAGAATAGTGAACATTATTTGAAAGGTTTTGAGTATTTTAGATTCATAAAGAGTATAAAAGAATTTCGAGTTGTTTGTATGAAATTTTAATGCAATGGTACGGTTTAACGTTAAGTATAGTAAAATTGAAGAATATATAACATGAAATGTCATCAAGGAAGTCATTTTATATTAATTGAATCGGAGCTTTGAAGCAAAAAAAAAAAATGCAATAAGACAGACGATAAGGTCCTTTAATCCACGAAGCATATTTTTAGGATTTATGACAATGTTTAAGCATGATGTAAAAGTATGAAAACGAACACCCACATCCGCAATTTATTGCATTGCCATTAATTATTTAAGATTTAACTGTAAACTATATATCTCGTTAACATGAATGAATTATTTTTATGTTGGAACAAATTCATATTCAGCATTTTTTATTTAAATGTTAATTAATTTACGTGCTCCTTCTAAAGCTTCTAATATCCCAAACTACGAATAACCTAAATCCACTCAAAATTCAATAAATCACTTGGTTTTAGCAATAAAATATGATGATAAAGCCCACTTTTTTTCTTCGTCAGATTCTTCATAATTAATTTATCGTAATGTTATGCTTATAGTGTCGTGTCAGACAATATTGCATAATAAAATTTGAAATATCCTAAACTTTTCTCAATTAAGGAACAACACTTAAAACGTAATTACAGCCGTTTTACTTGGCCAAATTTTCGAGTAAACCATACAATCAGATTTTCCTTTCTATAATTTTTGTCACAGAAAGGTATAGCACAGAATTTAATTTCATTATTGGGATTATATTATATTTCATATTAATTTTATAATAACAGATGAAAATTAAAATGAATATCTTTTATTATACACATTTTGTAATAATCCCTGCTTTTTTTTTTACTTTTTCTTTTAGTAAGTTTGTGAAATATTACGTTCGAATTTTGTATCTTGTTTCTCATAAATTCAAATCTTAATAGTTTTAATTTGTCCTGTTGTTTAATTTTGACTCTAATTAAATCACTGATTAATTAGATTCAATATCAATTAAACGGCAAAAGAAAGTTAATCGTGATGTTGAAAGCTCAGAATCCGCGACAATGCTACCGAATAACTACGAAGCTAACTTTAAAGATTTTGTTTCCATCATCTATTTAACATCGCATTCTGTAGGAATCGGATTAACTCAACTGGCGTTTTTTTCATTTTTTTATTTATTTATTTATTGCAATCTCGAGAAATAACTCCTGAAAATTCAACAAGTACAACACACAAGGCTTACAGAAGGTAAAAGACGGGGTGCGGTAGAAGGAAGCCAAATTAAATGATGCAAATGCAAATCTAAACAGAAAGGGGAAGAGAAAAACAAATATATAATAAAGTGGTCACATCCATACGAACATGAATGAAGCAATGAAGTGAATAAACAAGGGAAAAAACTTTACCAACATAATAAAATTTAAAAAAAAAAGATATAGATGCAATATAATCGAATAGCACAACAAAAATAATAATAACGAGAAATGGTGTGGGGAAAAAATGAAAAAATATTTAAAGTAATTTAAAAATCCAAATAAAGCACACAAAAAACGCAAACTATCACACAAGACATAAAACACAATAAACTTCGAATGAAGAACAAACAAAGGTTCTATCCAAAAATAATTTGAGAGAAAAGAATGAATTACGTTTTTATTTAACCTCCTAATTAGATGCCACCGCCCATTGATATATTTTTTTTATTATTTCAATCTATTTAAGATGGTAAAGGATACTTGAGACATTTAAGCATGACCAGATGATTTTTGTGGTCTAAAATTAATTGCCATGTTGACTTAATTATTGATTTAAATACCTTCCGCTCACAAAAGAGCCGAATCATGACATGGCGACGCCGACCAAGAAGGGGTTAATAATAAAAATGTAATGGATTTGAAAGTGTTGGTGAAAAGAGAATGGTTAAAAACATGTCTGGGGGGGTTAAGGCAAACGAGATGCACTCAAGAGGTTTATTTGCATGTAACATTGTTCTGTCAAGCAATTTATATACCAAAATCTTCTTCAACCAAACAGTATAGTAAGTAAATCATTTTATTAATCTATAAGTAAATTAATTTACCTCAAAATTAATTAAAATGAGTATATAGACAATGAAAAATAAACGAAACTGAATTGAAGTCACAGTGTCTAAGCACACTAGGTTAATAAGTGGAGATAAAGACATCGTTAAAATAAATTGGTAAAAAAATTTTTTTTTTTCAAAAGTTCGCAAAGATCAACATTAATAGATTATTCACTCACCAAGTTCTTCTAACTTATCTCCCCTACAATAGGTTTTATTCTACTATAAACTTCGTCTGTTCTAAAATGTATCATTCCGGAAACGGGTAAACCTTCTTCGTGTCAAGGAGTTCTAGAAGTGAGTCGTAAAATCGTCTGTTCCACCTTTCATTTTGTTCCGAAAACCTCCTGTCTTCATTTCCAAACGATTCTTACACTGACCTTGAACGTTATTTTGACTTGAAGATGAAGAAACTTACAAATAGCTGCTTAAAATGTGCCATGTCTTTCAATTTTCGTGTGGTTAACAGTTACATAAAAGTAAAATCTAAAACTATTTGACCACAGTAAATAATGTCAAGTCTGTAAACAATAACACTGAGTTCACTACAAAACTAATAAAACTAGTATTTTATATGTGTTTTGTATTTTGTAAAAATGGAATAATAATTTAATCACGAAAATGAGTACCATAAATTATACAAAAAACCAAATATGAAAAATAAATACATACTAAATAATAAAAAATTACTATTTCAATTATTGAAGAAATTTAAAAAAACTACGAGTTTATCAAGAATTCAAGAAAAGTTGTTTGAACTATACAAGATTTAAATTAATGTTTGATGACATATAGAGAATGAAAAGTTTCAAATGATGCAAGACATAATATTAAAATGTACATTTTACGACCAATTTTGATTTGAGGAAAAAATTTATGTTTTCTAATAATACATATCTTCATTAAGAATTATATTTATATATAAATAAAGTAAAATAAAAAAAATATTTGTGAATTTTTTGAACTAAAATCCAATGCTCCAGAGAGCTGGACTCTTAATTCCCATAATACTCAATTAAATTTCCAATTACGAAATTGAAAATTCCCACCAGCTTATTCAAATTCTCCTCCTGAATCGATCGAGTTTAACTCTTTTGATATGTACCTATTAATCGTCCGTCTATAAGTTTGTTCTTCCAGAAATTCCCTGAAAGACGTTCTGGAAGCCAGTTTGTCTGCCTTTTCTTGTTCGCGATATGTTAAGTTCCGTATGTCATATGTTAAAATTAATGTTCCTGTTCTAGAACGTAGAGAATTCATTTATCGAAATCACCGTTTAATATTAAGAAAATAGATTTTGACTTTGTATGATTCCAAATATCGCTCAACGGCGTTTTTGCCTCAAAATCAGAGAATAAAGATATCAAACGAATCATTTGCTTCTGCAAATTGAAATATTTTATAACATCAAAATGTGAGGCGTCATTCTTTAATATCATATTCAAGTTCGTTACTGAAGTTCTTAAAATGATGCTGCGGTAAAATGCAAAAAATTATATTAGCATAAATATGCTTTGTATATAGTTAATTCATCATTCTATGTTATTTGCACACAGAATGAATTTTTTTGAACCGCAAAGATAGTTCAAGATTTACATCATCGAAGGGAACTATTTTTTGCAAATCATTATTTAAATGATCAGAACTAAAGAAATATTAATAAAAATCAAAGCAAAAAATCAACAAATAAAATTTAGAAAATTATACTTATAATTCCTAGTTTTAAGCAGCTAAATGAAATACAAATGTAATTCTTTCTGCGAAATGTGGGGATTTCCCCACCCTAGTCTGCACTGCACTGTTGTTCAGGTAAAGATATGCTAAAAGTTAAAGGTGGGTTTATATCGAGATCAATATTGTAGGACAACAGCTTCTAGCGTTGTCCTTTCGGGACAGAACTTGCCATTGTCCTCTCTTTCTACGCAGACGATCCTTCATCCAAGACTGATCTCTTTTAGCGCATGGCTGAATTATAATGTCGAGACAATGTTGTTCCGTGCAAATCCACTTTATGATTTATACTGAGAAAACAGCACGATTAATTAACGCTGTCCATTGTTTTATGAGATATTTTATTTAATATTTTCTGTAACTTTCTTTGCTGTCGATAGAAACTTTTAATTCTAACGTGTTAAGTTCCTGAAATATACGCTTCTGTTTTAACAGAAAAAAAACCATCACATTAAAATTGTGGAAATCAAGCACCATCGCATACAACATCAAGTCAAATTACAACAATGCTGAAATTTCCATATAATTACCTGCTGGCAAGAACATGACGCAATTTATATTCACAACTTTTTTGCTACAAAGTGGAAACTTAAAATCCAGATCACACGCAAACTTTAAGCATTTGAATAGCTTATTCTTTTATTTTCAGTCTAGAATTCGTAATGCAATCCCATCCGAGGATCTTACAACGACAGCCCCAATGTAATGCCTAATTCCTTTTCCACTTAACCTACTGACCCAAACAAGTATCCTTCCACTCGAAATAGCAGCCAGGAACTGTGAAGAAGTGCCACGAGGGAGATGTTTATGCCGCCGTAAAAGAGACACTGTCATAAAGGTTTAACTGTCCGGGATCTGTGAAACGTTACTTACGATTTGATTACTTATCATTCTGATATGGAAGGAGAGAGTCGTTACGGTTTGTGGAACAAAGGTTCTGCTTTTTATGACAGGTGATGTGAAATTAATTTGGGGATTCGTTTTTTCGTGGTTGAGATGCAGACTTACTACGCACTAGACAATAAAGTGTCATTGTGTGTGGGGTTTTGTTCGCTTTTGTAAAAGTCAAAATTATATTTCGTTTTTTTTATGTAGGGGAAGGTGGCGTACCTAGGTCCCATTTTTATTTTGTAATTTTTAATTGGATAATTACTAAAAGAAAGGTAACAAAACAATTTTTCTTTCATATTTTAGGCCTTTATACACAACATATATTTTTGTAGATTTTTTTAAAAAAGTATTTCAGTGCTTTATTTGCAATTTAAAAAAAAGTTCAAATAGGACCAAGGTACACCATGGATAGTGTACCTTGGACCAGCTATTTCTAGATTTAAAAAATCTAACCGAATAGTTTGAACATAAACATTTATTGGTATTTTAGCTACAGAAAAATAGGTCTTAGGTCTTTTACTTAATGAGGTCTTAGATTAGACCGAATATAAAATTATTACAGCAACAGTTTCATTCCTATGAGTAGGCTTAACCAACATTGTAATTAGATAAGTCAATTCCAAATGTTAATTTCCGAAGCTGCCTTTCAGATCCTCAAGTCAACACGGGATGTGGTAACTTCCACATTACATCACATTTTTCCACAACATAAGTGGTAGACCATGTAGTGGTCATGCACCAAGGTACACCACTTGGGCATGGTCCAAGGTACACCACTTGGCCATTTCATGGAAAATGGCTGACTACTAAATTGAGGTTAGAGTTAACATAATTTCTAACACATGTTATTATAGCTAAAACTGTAAGTTAGGCATTTTACTATAAAGTAATTTATGTATGTTTAGGAACTATTAACACAAAATTCAACAGGAAAAAAATTACTTTTGATGGGTCAATTTCCTTTTTCAGGATTCATTCATTCAAATGAGCACCTTGACAAATAAGTTCTGGTACACTGGGACCTCTGGTGGCAAGTGTACAAAATACATATAACATTTTCTATACATCTATACAGATGGCGTTAAAATCGGCATAGGTTCAAGGTACACTTATGTCCAAAGTACACCACCTTCCCCTACACTAATATTAGCGTGTTTTAAAAGTTTTATTATTTTTTAATTTTAACCCTTTTAGTGTCGACCGAAAGTATCGTACTTATGCGAAGAATACCGGACCAATTTGAAGAATTTGCTAAGGTTTGGGAAAAAAGCTCTTAAGAAACAAAATAAGAATGATGTTTACAAAATTCAAAAAGGAGCATATTACGAAATAAAGGGAGAATAAATTCATGCCAATTGTATTTCAATATTTGTTGAAAATCATACGAATAACACAAATATAAATCATTATGAAAAACAGAAAAATCGAATATTAACTTATAATAATAATCGAATATTATAAATATTAATCGAATTTTATTAATATTTAATATTAATCGAATATTATTAACCTTAATGTATAATATTAATCGAATATTATTAACATTAATGTATAATATTAATCGAATATTATTAATATTTAATATTAATCGAATATTATTAACCTTAATGTATAATATTAATCGAATATTATTAACATTAATGTATAATATTAATCGAATATTATTTATAAATCGAATATTAAAACCATTTATAACGTTTTATAAATTTATTCTGAAATAGAATTCTCTCGCGATGTGAATAGTAAGGCGGCATCGCATACGCAACGATATATCGTTGTTGTCACTTTTCGCAAGAGTTCCGAACGACGATATATCGTCGTTCGGCACTAAAAGGGTTAATCTTTAGTATGTTTCATAATGTATATCGGAAATTTTATGGAATTTCAAATTAAACTTCTTCATATTCATTACCAGATGCCGCCACACGTATGAAATCAAAATTTAATTTAAATTAGTCAATTAATTGATAATTGAGTTCTGAAATAATTAAAATATTATATATTCATTAGGAACACAAAATTTTACAAAATTCAGAACACTAGCGCGTCAAGAAGCGAGATAAAAGTTGACTATAAAATTCCATCTTTACAAACATGAAACAAGTCAAGTTAAATAAAGGAATGTAATTGAAAAAAAAAGAATAAGGAGGACGCCATTTTTTTTCCTCTTGACCGAATTGGATTGGCAATTTTTCAAGTCCATCTACTGATGGCAATTTTATTTAATTTTTAAGCAAATTGAATAAATATTTTTTTTGAATTAGGAGATAATAGTCTTTGTTGCTAACAATCCCTAAACCTCGTATCTCTCAGAGATACAATTCAATGAGTGTAATTAGCATACAAAATAAAACGGAAAGAAAGTTCAGACTGTGATTATTTACTTTTTCGTTCGGTACAATTGAAAGGAAAATATTTCTGGCTTAGGAAGAAGAAGTTTTTTCTTTGAACTCAGTTTTTCATTTCAAGTCTAAAGCAAAAATAGACGGGTATTTCCATGCACAACCACCTCTAAAATACAATTTTGGAGCACTGTTGTTTTTTCGAGAGAGAGAAAGATAAGAGAAAAATTCAAATGCTGCAAATCTCCAAAATTAATTTTTGCATTACAAGTAGCCTGTTGCAAAACAAATTTATTTTTCTATTAATTTAAACATCATCGGCTCCACCTACCCAAAAGAGTGCCAGACGAATGAAAGTTTCATACATGTATAGAACAAATATAGATAAGAATAACATATATTAGAATATAGAGTAATATAAAGTGAAATTCAGAATAAAGCGTGAAAATCATAATTTAGAATTAATACAATATACATAAATTCAAAGCATTATTTCTGTAAACATGATTGCAAGAATATTACTAACAAAATCATTTCACAAGTCACAGATGACCAAATGTAGTTTAAAAGCAGATGTTGTGAAACCAGATTGGACGTGTTTCAATTTTGAAGGGTAACTTAGGATAACAGTGACAACTTTGAACTCGCAGCTTACTTAACAGACCGATACAAAACATTGGAACAAATCTATTTATATAAAAGTAAAAAGATTTGTTCCAATGTTATATAAAAGTAAAAATTCCGAAACAGTTTGTATGCTATATCAATGCAAACTGCCGAATATATTTTCTTAAAATTTTGCTCACAAATGCAATTACCCGGTTACAATATTTGAAATTATATTTTTATTTGAATAAATATTTCCCGCCAAAAGGGAAAATATTAAATCACTTTGTTTAAAATTGGTAAAGAATCGAGTCCTAAACTTGACGAAAAAAGTGTTTATGAAAGATATAAAAAAGTGATAGTTTATTTTTTGGGTTTAATAAACAGAAACAGGTAAGTTTGTGTATGCAGCTGGCTTAGAAAACCAATTACCCTCAGGCAAAAAGCCCCTACTGTACACGACCCAAAATCGAATCCAATCCTCAGTGTAGCAGTGTTATTATTTTTACAGCTGCTCTACCTTTTTTTAGAAAAAAACATCTATCTAAAACAAATCCAAAATAAATAAACGCTATATTGTGTTCATAGACAATTTTTGTGATAGAAATTCTCGAGTTCTGAATTAACTAAATAATGGTAAGTTTTAATGGAATATTAAAAATATCTTCGTTGTTGGCGAAAATCACGGTATCTTGTGTATTTAAATACTCACAAAAATTCACGAATAAAGAGTATTAATTCATCATGAGAAAGAAAGACATTCTGCAGCATTATACATTAACAAAATTTTTTTAACTTCATTTAAAATTTGTGTGTGATGAAACGTTATTTAGGAAGAAATTGAAAACACGTTAAAATTTTTTATTACAACTGCATATTTGAATAAAAATCAACAACAGCGGATTTGTTGAGGCCTGAGAATATATTATTTGGACATATGATCTAACACAACACTTTTATATTTACTTCACGTGCATCAATGTCGCATATAAATTTTTATTCGATATATAACATCGAAGTTGCACGGTAATAAATCCAGACAATTTAATATTATGTGAATAAAGCAATAAATAGAAAAGTCTAAAGACACTAATAGTTTACACAGAATAAACTGAGTAAAGAGGAATTTATGATATCAATAATCTGTCTACCGTTTATGCTTTGCTGTTATAAGGAATCTTGTTTCAAACCACAAATGCTTTGTCGTCGATTGAAATGCTTAGCAAAATTTATACGAACATGAGTCGGAATAAAATTTACTATTTGCAAATGCCAATCGTGAAGTGAAAACCACAATTTCTCTTTTGACCAAAAATTGCTTTTTTAACTTTGTCGTATATTTTAAATTATCAAAAAATTTAATTTCGAGTTTTGGATCAATCAACATGTTTTATATTTCCCAGCTATATTACTAAACGCTTTTTGGAATCATGTCTATCTTTCGGTCTGCCTACCTACCCAGTGGCGGCAATCAGGTGGCAAAAGGAGGGGGCGGGGATTTGTAGACACCTGAAAGTACCACGAAGTGCAGGGGGGGTAGACAACAAAATTTAAAACTTTAGTTACAAGAATAGCTAGCTTTCCCCGACACTATTATTTTCTTTAACTCTTAGTTTTAGGTAGCTAAATTGAAATAAAAATTTAATTTTTTCCACAGAAAGTGGGAGGGGGCGACTGCCCCCCCCCTCGAGCTTCCCAGAGCCGCCACCACTGTGCATGCCTGTCTGTAAATGCGATAACTCAAAATTATTTAAATAAAATTTTTTTTTAATATACCACGTTTTTAAAACGGAGTAAAAAGTATAAAATATTTTCTCCTGGCCCCATACAGATTTATAACCCCATACAGATTTAAAACGAAAAACGTGGCGCACATGCAATAGATAACACAGGTCTGCGATGAAAAAATTGTCGGTAAAGCAAGTGGTGTTTTTTTGTAGTTTTTTGGATGTTGATTACTGGAAAAATATTGAAAAAATTCCATCAAGTACAGTTTCATCACAAATCGCAATCTATTTTTTACGAATTTAATATATTTCGGACCAAAAAAAGTATTATCTATATGAGTTCGATAAACATATTTATGGACTTAAAATAGTAAATTGGTGGATTAAACTAACAAACAAGAAAAAAGAAACTATTTCAATCCATAATATTCCTTTGAATCGGTAAATTGCCTATTAAACACAATATTCAAGACAGAGGAAACCAGTTGAAACCGGATACCTCTCCTGTTTGCCAAAAAAAGTGTAACACATAAAATTAGGTCTTATGAAACAATTTGTCAAGGCTTTACCAAAAGAAGGTGAATGCTTTGTGACCAGTTCCCGGGTTTATCCGAAGCAAAACTGAAGTAAGGTGTGTTTGTAGGACCAGACATCAGGAAAATGATGAAAGATGAAAATTTTGAGACTAAAATGGAAACAAACGAAAGAAAAGCCTGGGAATCTTTCAAACTAGTTATTACTAGCTTTCTTGGAAACAAAAAGGACCCAAACTACAAATCTATTGTAAAACAGATGGTAAAAAATTTCAAGATTTTAGGCTGTAGTATGAGCTTAAAAGTTCATTTTCTCAATTCGCACTTGGACTATTTTCCTGACAATTTAGTTGAAGTTAGTTAGGAACAAAGTGAAAGATTTCACCAAGATATAAAGGAAATGAAGAGGTGATATCAAGGAAAATGGAATCTCAGCATGCAAGCCGAATGCATGGCTGCTGGATGCTACAAAGAAACAATCCCTGCAAAGTTAACAAGAGGAAAAGTGACAAAAGAACTTTTGAGGTAAAGGAAAAACGTCACTATAAAGACTTGTCACTTTCTACCTATACTTAACAATTACTTGAACTAGGATATAAATGTAATTTATATGGATTTATGAATTAATGAAATTTAAATGAAATGCCAAAATTTCGCTATTTTAACTTTCTCCTTCAAAACATGCAATCACTTTGTACGAAATACTTATGTGATAGAAATAAATGGATTTCATTTTTAAAATCAGCACTAAAAATAACATAGAAATCAGTCATTAAAATTAAAACAATTTTCAAAAAGTATTTTTTTACAGGCCTGTGTAATTGATGCATGAATAGTTCATTTAAGTCACTAACAATTTTATTGCAATGCAAATGATATGAACTGTTGTGTGAGTTTCTCCACGACAGCTACTCCCGACACTCCTTACTATTATATATTGCATGCGCCCCACGTTTTTCGTTTTAAATCTGTAAGGGGCTAGGAGAAATTATATTATACTTTTCGGTCCGTTTTAGAAAAGTGGTATATTAATTTTTTTATTTAAATAATTATTTTCTGCTTTTTAGTCTTGTGTGTGTGAAATTTTGCAATCGATTTTAAACATCTTGATGAGATTATGACAGAGATATGCGGCAAAATTACTAATAACAAACTGTAGTTAGTAGTAACTGTATTCTTACTATTAAATAATGTATATATTATTTAAATATAATATGCAAATAGATATTGTATATATGTTATTATTTTATATTGTATATTTATTATATTTATATATATTAACTCGCTTTCTTGTCTGTTTGTTTGTCATCCAGTTCTGAGCTACGTTTAAAGTTTCAAGTCTCCAGCTCATCGGGAAGTTAGTTTAAAATCGATTGCAAAATTTGTACCGAACAAACAAACAAGAAAGAGAGTAACAAAAACGTGGTAAGAATGGAAGCAGCTAGATGCCCAGTATTATATACCTTAAGAGGAAAGTGACAAAGATAACAAAGTGCCATTATAGCGATGTAACTTTTTTAAAAACATTAAATAAATTTTATATCAAGTAAATTAACCGTGATGTCAGAATGTTCATTGCAAAAGTATCCATTTCTAAGAATAAAGTTTTCAGCGTGATGGATAATCAAATTTAGAAATAATGATAACACGAAAATTCTTATCACTACAAAATAAAATATTATAAAACAACCTAGTAGAATGTATAATACAAATTTATAAGCAATTTTGTGAAAGTTCTTAGATCTTAATACATTTTGGCATCTAAAATAAATGAAAATGCCAAGGAAGCTTTTTTTAAAATAATCATTTTTGTAAAATTTTGCTCTAAAGTATCTGTACTAAAAAGGTTAATTTTTATTTTTACTTTTTTTATTTATAAAACTGAGGAATTTAACTGGAAAATACGATAAAGTGATAACCTTAACTATTTGAAAAATAGTTTTAAGTATAATAATATAAAGTAATTAATTAAGTATAATTAAGTATAAATATATTAAATTTACTTAAGCTGTATGTTCTACCTAAAAGACAAATGTAAGCCAAGCTAAGTTTTATCGATTTATTTCAACTTTTTGTCAGGTTAGGGCAACTTTATTGAAAATCGATATTTGTGCAATATTATTTAAACAGTTATGTGACATTCATATGGTGAATGATTATTAACGCGAATGAAAATTTAAGTATTATAAAACTCGATATATTAGATGAAAAGCTGTCTTCTAAATTTGTTTATTTTCCCCTGAAGGCTTAAAAAATAGTCACTTGAATTTAGAGAGTTAAAAGAATATTAGAACATTCGGATTGAAAGTAATTGATTTAATAGTAATAACTTTTATTGAGAGAACCACATATGATTAGTTATGAAAGCTCCCCCCTTTGATAAAGAATTATTCAAAATTTTCCAAGCTTGTACATGTCAATTGTCAACTGGTGCTTTAGGGCGCTATTCGCAGCACTCATTCTGAGAGTACTGTTCAGCAACGAATTCCGAGACTACCACTTTTGGACGATTTTACACCGGAAAGGCGTGTCAGGAAATGAGTCATATGAGCCCATTTCCGGAGTTCTTTGTTAGATCACACTCAGTAAAATGTAAACATTACCCTTCCATTCTTCACTTTCTCTCTATTTTGATGAAAATAACTCCGCCTGGCGCATGCGCAAAAGTGCGAAGTGTTTCCGAATCCGTTGCTAAACAATACCACTTTGGACGATATTACACCGGAAAGGGGTGTCAGGCAATGAGTCATATGAGCGCATTTCCGGAGTTCTTTGTGAGATCACACTCAGTAAAATGTAAACATCACCATTCCATTCTTCACTTTCTCTCTATTTTGATGAAAATAACTCCGCCCGGCGCATGCGCAAAAGTGCGGAGGGTTTCCGAATCCGTTGCTATACAAAAAATGTGTAGACACCGCTGCCTGGGCTCCAAGGTTTCCGATATTGCCGAGGTTATAATGAAAAGATTGTTTTTCAACAATAAAGTCGCTTTATAAAAAATTAAAGCTTATTATTTTGCATCAGTTGATTTCATAACATTTGAAATAATACCTTTCGGCATCTTCAAAGCCACTAATAGTGCTCATACTAAACTTCATTAATCTACAAAAAAAACTTGAGTATCTTAACTCGGCTTTAATGTAACTAAAATCTACAACCAATCATCTGGCGTTCTTTCAGGAAGTTAACCTTAGCTCGGAAATATAGTACTTTTATTGCATTAATGAAAAAATAGCGTAATTAAAGTCAATTTATTGTGGATTTAAAGTCAAACAGCAAATAAAATAAAAATCTTTTAAGAGCAATAAAGCGAAATCATGATTTTTAACCGATGATAAAAGTTATTTTTTGTGTAATAACAAAGTATGTAACATTTTAATAGCTTTTAATAAGATGTGCAAAGCGTTAATATTCCAAATGGAAATATAGCGTATAATTAATGAGAAAAATAAAAACAGGAATAAAGGAGTTGCAGACAAAACAATCTCAAAATCAGAATCATTTACAAATTATTGAATTGATCGAAACTTTTGAAAAATTCCTGAAACTGAATAGAAAATATTTACTCAAATTTAATTTTTAGCATTGTTATTATTTTTACAATGGCTGCTATTAATGACACATTTTAATTAAAATATATATATGAACAAAACTTTGAACACTTATCAAAAATTCCTTCTTCAGATACACATGATCGCAAAACTTTTTTATTTGATTAAATGTGTATCGTATACGTTCATGTCAAATTTTAATATCTACCAAGAACCAATATGATTATACGTATGTACATGGTTTCTCAACTTAGGGTCGAGTTCCTTTACGACTGACAGGTCGCAATTCGATCAACACAAAGCTTCAATCAGTGTACGTATAATCATTGTACAGAATGTGAAAAATACATAATATGTCTTCTATTATATGCACAGTAAGCAAAAATACAACCTGAAATTGCATTTCAGCTTGAAATTTGAAATTTAGTTTTTGTGGTCGTAAGTGCGAATGGTTTTAAGTCTCTCAAGTCTTAAGTCGAAGGATGTATTAGTAAATTCACATGAATTTAGATAACTCACAGCTTTTCCCGAGTTATGAAATTTTTATGACATTTTATAATTCTTGTGGTCTGTTTCAGACTTTACTCTCTGTGTTTGCGACATAAACTAAACATTTCTTGGCCCTATGATAATCGATAAGTTGGCATTTTTATGATGAAAGTTTGCTTTGCGAAACACTACCAGAATGCAGATTCAACGTTGAAAATGCCAATACTTGCTATGATTTGGAAGTATTTTATTTGGTATTTTTATAGTGCATATGTAATAAAAAGTAAGCTTCAAATATTAAATAAATTTCAGTGTGTTCAAAAATGTTTCAGTGTGTAATAAATTCTAGTGTGTAAAATTTAATTTCCAATCTGGAAAATGTCAAAAGCTGCTCATGATACCAGAGAACTAAATTCTCATCCTCACAGAGATTTGCGCTTTTGTAAAATATTTTCACCTGCTTACATTTTTTTCTGAATTTCCGAAATGCAAGCATTCTCTAATATGCCAAGGTAAGCTACGAAAGATATGTAATTCCAGTAAATAATTTCTTATTTCACATATTTTATAAGATACTGTATGGAAATCCAGAAGATATACAGAATAAGAAACTCGAGGCAAAATAGGAAAAGAAAAACTTCTGTTGAAAACTTTCATTGGAAGATATTAGAGATAAAAAATGAAAGATACAGGTATTGGAAGGTAAAGGAAATTGAAAAATGAAATATACAAACATGATACAGGCAGATATAGGAGATACAAAGACGAAAAATACAAGTATTGGAAGATGTAGGGGATGCAAAATGAAAGACAAGGTATTTTTTAGGTAAACCAAAACAAGGCCAATACTCGTTACAAAATGGTCCACTAGAATGAAATTTTAGAATACCAATTAACTGCCATTTCCATAGAAAATATAATCTTACAAATAAACCACATCAGTACCAGAGAACTTACGTGAAATACTAACTTTATCATATGCATATTTGTGTAACATACATTTTTGCACTGAAGTCGGTAAGTTTTTAATAAACAAATTTTAATTAAATGATTAAATTTTTCAATATGTAATTTTAATTTAAAATATTTTTTTAAATTAATCTCTCAATATCATTTACATTAATTTATGTAGAATTCTATGATTTATGTTTAGAACAAAATAATATGCAGTGTAGGTGTAAAATGCAGGTATGTTATACTATGAAAAAGCATCCTACAAAAGGCATGAGTTTTATACGAATAGAATTATATAATTTATAATTCTAGAAAACGTATTGAATTTTTTTGCTAGTAGAATTTTTAAATAATAATTAATAATTCTAGTAAACGTACTGAATTTTTTTTGCTAGTAGAATTTTTAAATAATAATT